>JASTWQ010000302.1:0-243249 GCA_035220615.1 Leptothorax acervorum
TTGAAACAAAAGAATATTTAAATGGGGAGAAACCAAAATGAACTAATATAATAATGTACTCGATGTCGGACATGGTGGCCGGCACCGGATTATTCCACTTTTACGCCACGCTTGGCGCGTCTGTCTCTATGTGAGATTATATATGTGTGGACGCTCGTGATGACGATGCGCCTCTCTACACGCAACTTAATTCTATTGCCTTACCATCTAAACGACATAAACGGCGCGCATCTTTATATATATTTATATATATAAATGATAGAAAACGAAAATAAATATATCTTGGTATTATACCTTTACGCGACAAAAGAAAATAATAGTACAACAATGCCACGCGAACGACATTGAACGCGAGGAAACGTATGCTGGACAGCTCGGAGACTTACTCTGCCTCACCTTCCTCCGGCCTCGTCTCTGGCGGCACCACTGCAGCCTCATCCGGCTGCACGGTCATCCTCGAGCGCGCGCTCCTCGAACGGAAGTCGCCGCGGTGAGCTCGTCGAGCGATAACGACGCGCCCTAGATTCGGGGTTTATCGGGGCGATTACGGCGCATCCTTCTTCGGCGGAAATCGAGGTGACCGAGGGCGACAACGGCGTCTCCCCCTTCGAGGTTTCCCGGGTCTCGCGTATAAAACGCGGGACGTCTCGACGCTCGAACGACTCGCTCGAGACGCGCGATCGATGGACGGTGGTGTCGACGACATCTATTGCTACGAGGCGATACCGGACAGTGACTCCAGCGACGATTCTTTGCTCCGTTCCACTCCTCCGTTGGTAGTTTCTCGTTTTCAAAAGGTCGCCAAGAGAGAGAACGCTCGATGGAATTCAACGACGTACAGTCTCAGGAGAGAGATAGGTTTTCGGTTTCCGCGAGAGGAATTGTGGATGCTGGCCTGCAGTAACAGAGCGCGGGTCTACGAGATTAAAATTCCGAGATACTCGAGAAGGAAGGTGAGGGGCGGTGCGACGATCCGCGAGAGTCGCGGGGAAGTTCTTCGAAGAGTCAGATTGGACATACCCGTGGACATTTGGGGTTGGACCACGTGGTTGACCACCGAACTGGGACGCTCGACATGACGGAGGAGGAGGAGGATAGCGATCTCGTCGAACGCGCGAGAGGCGTCGACTCGCTGGACGCGTATCGCGCGTGGGAACGACGGTGCGACGAGAGTCCCAAGTCTCTGCGCGAGAGTTGTCGAGACAGGCGAGAGCCGAGGCGCACCGGAACCGTGACCTCTCTGGCCACTCGAATCGCTCTTCTGGAGGGCGCGAGAGACGCCCTGCGACGGCGTTTCGCGCGCGTGGGTCACGGCGACCGGAGAAGGTTCTCGTGGGCGGAGATCGAAACGGCCTTCGAGAATCGCGTGCTGACAGGCGCGGTGATAAACTCGAGTTATCTGGAGCCTCGGCGATTTCTCGAGGACGCGAGGGACACGGTGGTCGATTGGGTGCGCGTCAATCTCGAGAGACACGCGTGCCTGAAGGTCAACACCGTTTTCAACGGCGAGTTTGTCGCGAACGCCCGAACCGCCGTCAAGAGCGTCGCCACGAGGAATCGTCAGCTCTTCCTCACGTCCGATCTGCAAAAGTGGTACGACAGATACGTGGTCGACGCGACTCTGGCCGATCTGGACGAGTGTCAGGAGCGGGACAGCGGTTGGGCGTTGTCGCGCATATTGAATCTGATGGTTAACGTGAACAAGTGCAATCATATGCGCGTGGAATGCTGGGTGGAGATACCGCTACGCTTGAGAGCGAAACGCGCGGTGGTCAACGTGCGCTCCAACGACAACGCGTGTTTCGCGTGGGCGGTGGTCGCCTCTCTGTACCCCGTTAAGAGTCACATGAACAGGTCTTCCGCGTACCCCCACTATGCGACGAAATTGAATCTCGACGGGATCGAATTTCCCGTGACTCTGAGACAGATCTCGAGGTTCGAGCGACTTAACGACGTGTCCGTCAACGTCTTCAGCGAGAGAGAGGAAGGGCGGAAGGGCAACGTGATCGTTCCTCTGCGGCTCACCGACGACAAGAAGGACAGACACGTCAATCTGCTGTATCTGCCGGATTCGCGCAACCGCGCGAACGTTGGCCATTTCGCGTGCATAAGGGATCTGTCGCGATTGTTGGGATGTCAGCTGAACAGGGTCCGGAGGAGGATGCACGTGTGCGATCGATGTCTGCACTACTTTTACACGAGCGAGAAACTGGCCGCTCACAGCGTCGACTGCGGAAGGATGAACGATTGCGCCATCGTTCTCCCGAGCGACGACGACAAGTGGCTCTTCTTTCGCAATCACAACAGAAAGGAGCGACTTCCCTTCGCGGTGTACGCCGATCTCGAGTGCGTGCTGGAAAAGGAGGGAGAGATAGACGCGGCTAACGTCAACAGCTACGTCTATCAGCGTCACAGAGCCTTCAGCGTGGGATATTATCTGCGCTCCGCGCACGAGGAGATCCCGTCCGCGTACAGATCTCGTCGCGGCGAGGACTGCCTGTCGTGGTTCGTCGGCGAGTTCAACGATATCGCGCGTCGCGCGAAGACGTTTCTCTCCACCAACGTGACCATGGCGGAACTGACTCCGGAAGAGTTACGCGATTTTTGGAGCGCGCCGCTTTGCCACGTGTGCGAGAGGCCGTTCGGATCGGAGGATCAGCGCGCGCGCGATCACAGTCATCTCACCGGACGTTACAGAGGTCCCGCGCATCCGCGTTGCAACTTGAATTACAGAGATTCGTACGTCATTCCGGTGTTTTTTCACAATCTGTCGGGTTACGACGCTCACTTCGTCATCAGGGATCTGGCCAACGGTTTCGAGGGTAGAATAGATCTGCTGCCGATCACCAAGGAGACGTACATATCGTTCACGAAGCACATGAAGGACGCGTCGGGCGACGGATGGAAAAATTGCGCGAAGCTGCGATTCGTGGATTCGTTCAGATTTCTCAGCGAGAGTCTCGAGAGACTGGCGTCGTATCTCGACAAGAGCGAGATGCGAATCGCGCGGTCGGAGTTCTCGGAGCTCAGCGCGGAGGATTTCGACCTGCTCACGCGCAAAGGCGTGTTTCCGTACGAGTACGTCGACAGTCTCGACAAGCTGCTGGAGACGGAGTTACCGCCGCAAACGGACTTTTACAGTTTGTTGACCGGCGAGACCGCGAGCGATAGCGATTACGAGCACGCGCGCAACGTCTGGCGGCGTTTCCGCGTCGAGAATCTCGGCGAGTACAGCGATCTGTACCTGAAGACGGACGTGCTCCTTCTGGCGGACGTCTTCGAGAATTTTCGCGACACCTGCGTCGAGAGCTACGGATTGGATCCGGCGCATTATTACACTCTACCGGGATACGCGTGGGACGCTATGCTGAGATACACGGGCGTGCGATTGGAACTGCTGACCGACATCGATATGGCGTTGTTCGTGGAGCGCGGCGTGCGCGGCGGTCTCAGCCAATGTTCGAACAGGTACGCTCGGGCCAACAACAGGTACGCGCCGTCGCACGACCCGTCGAGACCGTCGACGTACCTCATGTACTTCGACGTGAACAATCTGTACGGCTGGGCGATGTGCGAGCCGTTGCCGTACGCGGAGTTTCGGTGGGTCGACGACCCGGAGAGCTTCGACGTAACGTCCGTGACGTCAGACTCCGCTATCGGCTACATCCTAGAGGTCGACCTTGCGTATCCGCGAGAGCTCCACGACGCTTACAAGGACCTGCCGTTCTGCCCGACGCGCGACAAGCCTCTCGGAAAACGGTGCGATAAGCTCCTCGCCACGCTGCTCGACAAGTCGCGTTACGTGTTGCACTACCGCAATCTGCAGCAATGCGCGCGACACGGATTGCTCGTCACGAGGATTCACCGCGTTCTGCGGTTCGCGCAATCCGCGTGGCTTCGCGGGTACATCGAGCTCAACACGGGATTCAGAACTCGCGCGAGCAACGACTTCGAGAGGAATCTCTACAAGTTGATGAACAACGCGGTCTTCGGTAAGACCATGGAGAACGTGCGAGAACACGTGGACGTGCGCCTCGTGACGCGCTGGGACGGGAGATACGGCGCGGAGGCTCTGATCGCGAGACCGAGCTTTCACAGCCGAAGCGTCTTCGCGGAGGATCTCGTCGCCGTCGAGCTGCGCAGGCTCGAGGTGATGCTCAGCAAGCCGATCTACGTCGGGATGTGCGTTCTCGAGATATCGAAGACGCGCGTGTACGATTTTCATTACGACTACATGGCGCCGTTGCACGGCGAGAGGTGCAAGATAATGTACACGGACACCGACAGTCTCATATATCTCCTCGAGTGCGACGACGCGTACGAGGACGTGAAACGCGACATCGCCAGGTTCGACACGAGCGGTTACCCCGAGACCAACGCGTACGGCATGCCGCGCGCGAACGAGAAGATACCGGGCCTCATGAAGGACGAGAACGACGGCGCCGTCATGACCGAGTTCGTGGGACTCAGGTCGAAGATGCACGCCACGAGGGTAGCGGGGAGGAGCGACACGAAGAAGGTGAAGGGCGTCAAGAGGAACGTGGTCGCGAGAACGATATCGTTCGAGGACTACATGCGATGTCTCAACGACTCGCTGGAGCAGTCGAGGCGTCAATCGTGCATCCGCTCGAGGTTGCACCAGGTGCGCACCGTGTCCGAGCGGAAGCTCGCTCTCAGCCCCCACGATGACAAGCGGTTCGTCGTTCCCGGCTCGTTCGACACTCTCCCGTGGGGACATTACGGGATACCGCGCGAGGAGGAGGCGTGCAGAATTTATTATTGTTATTATTATATTATTATTATATTATCATCGTAGTTTTACAGGGATCCTTGGAGGTGGATATACGAATAATGCCATAGAGAATCACCGAGATACGCGCAAAGACGGGGATCGGTTTTCGAGAGATGTTTTTGGAAGCGCTGGAATCCTCTACTTTTTTTTGTTTTTGGTGACACGAGGTTTATTGTCTCCACGCGCGAACCTTTAGCATGTTTGATTTAGTGTCTTCTAAAAACAATTGAGTAAGGCTTTTTCAGTTTTTTTGAGACAATAAACCTCGTGTCATCAAAGACAAAAAATGAAAAGGATTCCAGCGTTCTTGAGGATATCTCTCGAAAGTTGATCCCTGCTTTTGCGCGTACCTCGACGATTCTCCGTAGCGTTATTCGTATATCTCGAAACGCGAAAAGGTTCACTCGCGTCAACGGGAAATTTGTCTCGCTTCGCGGGGGAGCTCGTCGGAGGAGTCCGAATCGACGAACCCTCTCGTCACCAAAGGCGGGGACGACGCGGAAAACTGTATTTTGACGCGGTCGAAAAAATACGCGCGTCCGATTCATCGCGGCCTCTCCTCGCTTTTTTCGAGGTTATTATTGTTCCTGTTTTATCCGCATACGCGAAGGCTACTCGGCCGATCGTTCTATCCGCCAATAAGGCAACCGTGTCTCGCGCTTGCAAAAGGTTCATCACCTTTAGGGTGCGTCACAGTTTCGTGTACGTTGTCCGTTGTTCGGTTCAACCAAAGAATTCAATCTTGATACGCATTGTGAGACGCGTGTATTTTTTGCTGCAATCTGCGGAATTGGGAAGTAGCTATATATAAGTACCACGTACAGGGCGCGATATGTCACCTCCGAAGTAGGAGCTGGAACAAAAAAATTGGAACGGAAATCTCCACCAGTTACACTCGAATTTGTCTCGCGTGATTCTTCAGCCCGGTATTTCGAACAGATATTATACACGTGCGAACACTCCGTTTTTTTTTTATAGTCAAAATTTACGACGCGAAATCTAGCGATTGGAAGTTACTACAAATTTCGGTGCGATAATTTTTTCACTCTTACCATTCTTAATGCGAAAGGAACGAAAGAAGGAAGGAAACTTCTGACAGAGATAGGCGAAAGAGCATGGGCGGCGCGGAGGCAATGATCGCTAAACCAAATTTCTCACGAAAATCATTAGCGCTTGCATGTTTTTTATGGGTCGATTGCTAATTTTGGTTATCAGCCTGAATTTTTTATCCAGCTCCTCTATTCGGCTTATAAAAAAAGCATGCAAGCGCTAATGATTTTCGTGAGAAATTTGGTTTAGCGATCATTGCCTCCGCGCCGCCCATGCTCTTTCGCCTATCTCTGTCAGAAGTTTCCTTCCTTCCGTATTAAGAATGGTAAGAGTATCTGAAAAAATGATCGCACCAAAATTTGCGGTAACTTCCAATCGCGAGATTTTGCATTGCGAATTTTGACTATAAAGATAGTTCGAACGTGTATAATATCTGTTCTAAATACCGGGCTGAAGAAACAAACTCTGGTGTAACACAGTCGCTCGTAGGGATTTCCGTTCCGATCTTCCGATCAAGCTCCTGTTTCGCTGGCGACGTATCGCGTTCCGCGCGGGAGCGCTCTGTATCCCCATCTCCCAATTCCCGATTGCCGCGAAAAACACGCGCGTCGCGCGGTGCGTATCGAGATTGAATTTTGGAGGATCGGACAACGGACAACGTATGAAACTCTGACTCACCCTAATAGTCCAGCAGCCACCGCCTGTTTTTTGAAGTGATTAATAACAGGCTAAATCTTCGTGAGTAGGTTCGGTTCGACAAGACGCCCAAGTTCTTCCCTGTGAAAATTCTCGATAGAGGTAGCTAATTTAGTGCGCAGGTGTAAAACATGTCAATTTGGTGGTGTGTCGAAATTGTCTGACTAACAGTAAGTTTTTTATTGAAATGTTAAGATAATTGGATAATAAACTCGGAAAAACAATTGTCCTACAAAATGAATGGTTTGACTGGAGCGTCCTCCACTCCGAATATGTCCAAATAACGAGATCATAAAAATTATTAATAACCAGCTGATTTTTTGTATGCAGCTTAGTAAATATTTGTATAATGAAATGGCCACATAGTCCTACAAATTTGGTGGTACGTTTTCCCAGTCCTACGCTTGGAAGATTCCACGCTAACACTTTTTTCATTAATAACAACTTAGTTTTAATTTTTTCCTATCGGGAATAAAGTGTAGAACACAATTTTACCACTGTCCTACACAAAAAGTGGTATGTATTTCCAGGAATAGATATATCTTGTTCACAAATTTAACTGTATATTTTGATATACAGTTAAATGCGTAAATAATCCCGAGTAAATCACGTTGTCGTTACACATTGAAAAAAAGCCCAAACACAATTCTGTACTCCGTAAAACTTTAGTATATGTCAAGCGGCCCTGATAAGCATGTACCATTTTCCACCGATAAGGTTGTAAATGCGTTTATGGCAATATTTTTTTTTTAACATAACGAATAAGAATCACTAATATTAATGGAATAATTGATTATCTTAAATTATTAAAGAGGTTGAATATTATAACTAATAATTATTATCAATTGCTCATTTTTTAAATATTTTTTTAATGAAGTCAATGATATGAGCATAATTGATTCGATGCAATCTTCTCAAAAAAAAGTTGTTTGCGGATTTAAATACGCGGCGAACACCGCGAACATTCGAAAATATTTATAATAATAGAAATAGTACTGCCATTGGAAGTATAAATTTTCGCGCTATAGAAAGTTTTCGAGAGAAACTGAGAGAGGTCTGGGGGGAACCTGTGCCGGCCATCTGGCAACAATAGGCCTGTTCTTTTATAGGCCTGTTTTTTTTATTCCGGGTTCTTGAAGAGTACGTGTGCAGATTGTATGCATTAAAAACCAAAAATGACGTCAACAAAGGACGGTACGAGTTGTTTGAAAAATGCTACAAATGCAACAATCAAGACGAGAAGATTGTAAAAAAAAAATTGTTGGATACGATCCCTCAGTGCTACCACCAACCAAACAAGAGCTATTGCAGCAGATTAAACGAACATCATACATCTGCAGTATATGGTGTAATGCACACATGCGCAGCCCCACCGAAAAAAATCCAGAAAATTGCGGATGGGCATTAATTGATAGCAAGTAGCCAGATAGCATTATTATTGGTTTGATGGCCCCCACAGTCCATCTCTTGGAGAATTGTCTTCTGATGTTCAAGGTACTCTATTATTACTTTTCTTACGTATTGATGATTATGCTGCAATTTGTTAATTTTCCTAATTATTTTGTTACAGAATCAGATGACATTTATTCTGACGATTGCGACGAAGATGAAGACGATGTTCAAAGCGAAACTGATGAAGCGTCGACATCGGAATCCGACAAAGATTAAGATTATATTTAATTAGTTTTATAATTGTATTTTTTAGTTTTATTTTGGCAAGTCATATACTACTACAGTTCATACAACTACAGTTATATTATTTCAAAAAAAGTATTGCTACTGATTACGAATACATGTGTCCCAAATTACCAAAACTACAACTACGAAATTATGTTATTTTCAATATTCTTGTAGGACTAGCGATACATACCCATTTTTTGGTAGGACACTGTTTGATTTATGCAAAGAATGCACTAACTTAACATGTGTTTTTTTTGTCCTACGGTTATTAATGAAAAAAGTGTTAGCGTGGAATCGACAACTTCCAAGCGTAGGACTGGGAAAACGTACCACCAAATTTGTAGGACTATGTGGCCATTTCATTATACAAATATTTACTAAGCTGCATACAAAAAATCAGCTGGTTATTAATAATTTTTATGATCTCGTTATTTGGACATATTCGGAGCGGAGGACGCTCCAGTCAAACCATCCATTTTGTAGGACAATTGTTTTTCCGAGTTTATTATCCAATTATCTTAACATTTCAATAAAAAACTTACTGTTAGTCAGACAATTTCGACACACCACCAAATTGACATGTTTTACACCTGCGCACTAAATTAGCTACCTCTATCGAGAATTTTCACAGGGAAGAACTTGGGCGTCTTGTCGAACCGAACCTACTCACGAAGATTTAGCCTGTTATTAATCACTTCAAAAAACAGGCGGTGGCTGCTGGACTATAAAGGAAATGAATTTTTTTCGCGAACGCGAGATGCGGTTGGTTTATTGGCGGATCGGAGGATTCGTTGAGTAGCGTTTGCGTATGCGTGAAACAAGAACAACAATAACATAGAAAAGATCGACGAGAGGCGACGGTCTCGCGGATGCGCGTATTTTTTCGCTCGGATCGAAAAACGGTTTTCTGCGTTTTCCTCGTTCTCGGCGACGGGGGTGTTCGGCGACTCGGACCCCTTCGACGAATTTTCGACGAATCCGGGTAGGTTCCCCGTTGCCGCGCGTGAACTTTTCGCGCCTCGACGCAAGATTCCCGTTGTCGTGAATTCTTCCGTCGACGCGCGCAAAACTTTTTTTCGCGTTTCGAGATATATGGAAGGGAAGCTTGTGAAAAAAATTAAGAGATATCATATGTACACTTTATTTACAAATAAATACATAAATATATTTTACAACACGGCTGCTTTGTTTATCCAAGAGTTGTGCGACCCGTCCATTCCCAGCCACTTCACGAACACCTCGTCGCCTCGTCTGCGCAGCACCTTCTCCACGAGATAAACGTCGGGGTTGGACGCGCGCTGCAGCTCGTGCTCGTAGAATCCTCCCGCCACGGGCTCCCCGCGGTAATCCTTCAGCAGATACGTCACGGGATTGGTCCGTTGCACCTTGGCGACGCGAAAGATCTCGGTGGTCCAGTTCGGGGTGTAGCCCTTTTCGAACACCGTCTTGAACTTGCTGACGCGCACCGGGTCATCGACCTTGAATCTGCCAGGAGCGGCGATCTTCGCGCGACTGTACACCGTGGACAGAAGTCTCTCGGCGACGGCGGGCGTCACGTCCGCCGGACGCATCCCGATCGTTCGGTGTCTGCGACGGTTGTAATCCGACAGCAGACTCGGCAGCGCGTCGAGCCACGCGTACGATCCGTTGAGGGTGAAGAGTCTCCACATGTCGTTCTTGAGCGTGCGATTGAATCTCTCCACCACCGACGCCTTCATCACCGAGTACGTCGAGTAGTGATTTATGTCGCGCTTCCTCATGATCTCTCGCACGTCGGCGTTGTAGAACTCCTTTCCCTCGTCCGTCTGCAGGTTCCTCGGAAACCGCGCGTCCTCGCGAAATATCCTCGACAGAGCCGCGGCCACCTCGCTTCCGCTCTTGCTCTTGAGCGGCAAGGCCCACGCGTACTTGCTCAGCACGTCGATAACCGTTAGAATGTAGTTGTGACCCTTGTTGTGTCGCGCGTACGGACGCATCTCGACCACGTCGGCCTGCCACAGATCGTCGTAACCGCGCACCACGACGCGACGCCGCGGGAAGTTTCTTCGCGCCGGTGCGTGCAGCTCCCGCGCGAGTCTTCGCTTCTCGGCGCTCATCGTCTCTCTCTCTCACGAGTTCGAGTAGCTCTTGTTCTTCAAGAGACGGTTGAGCTCCAGTATGCTCGCCTCTTCCTCCTTTGCGCCGGCGCGCGCGCCCCTGGTCTCGCGAACCTCCGCTCTCAGCGTCGCTATCTCTCACTCGAGCGACTCCTTGGTGGCCGTTTTCTCCTCCAATCGCCGCAACTCCTTGTCCAGCCGTGTCTCGGTCGCCTTGGAAGAGCTCGCGAGATCGCTCAACGCGACCTTGAATCCGTTCACGCCGCTGTTTATCTCGCTCACCTCTTTTTTCACCGCCGACAACGATTTCACCTCGTTTTTCGCCGTCGTGTTCATTCTTCTCAACGCCGCTGTCAAACCGTCAACCTCTTTCCTCACCGCCGTCGAACCGTCGACCTCCTTTTTCAACGCCGCCGTCAAACCGTCCACCTCTTTCCTCACCGCTGTCAGACTCTCCGCATCTTTTCTCACCGCCAGCTTCGTTCTCTCGTAGTCCTCTCTGACATTCGCGATCCCGCGCTCGACGTTGTCCTTCAAAGTGGCCACCTTGCTCCCGAGAGCGTTCAAAACGTTCACCTCCTCTCTCGTCGTCAACAACGCCTCGCTCGTTCTCTCGCGAAACGTCTCGATCTCGCGTCTCAGATCCCCGAGCCCGCGCTCGACGTAGCTCTTGTTCGTCGCGTCGGCGTCCCACTCCGGCGCGCCCACGTGTCGAATCTTGCGCTTCTTCGCGTCGAAGGAGTCCTGCTCCGAACAGAGCGCGCTGTCGCGCACGTAGTTTCGCAAGGATTCGATCGAGGACCGCAATCTTCCCGTCGCGGGTCCGTCACCGTCGCCGCGTCTCTCCAGAGACATTCCGAACTTGTTCACCGACATCGTCGCACTGCCGTCGAGATCGTCGCGACAATTCAATTTATGATCAGCCCGGCCTCTCGGAGCTCCTCGATTATCGACAGAATCTCGTTGTCGTGAGCGTTGTTGCCCGCTCGACGAGAGGCGTCGAGCAGTCGAAGACGATCTACGAGTTCGTTTGGATCGTCCCAGTGAACGTAATCTATCTTGTTGCGATTCAATCTCATGTTCGACGGTAGACCGGTCACGCCGGCGCCTTTTCTAGCGCTGCCGATTCTACCACGGGTGACGAGCGGAGCGATGATATCCACGTACTTGTGCCCTTTGTTACCCTTGATAGCATTCTCAGCTTTATGACCGCGTTTATGAGCGTTCGTCGCCAACAGCAGACTTCGATACTTGTGTAGGTCATTCTCGGTGTAGATCGCGTCATCGGGGTGTCTCTTGAAAATCAACTTGTACAAGCCGGGCGTACCCTTGTACGTCACCCCGTTCACGATCACGGAATCGTTTGCGCGCATATCGAACCGTTTGTCGCCGAGCATCGGGCCGTCGTCCGCGACGTACACGCCGTAAACGTGATCGATCGCGTCCCCGCCGAAGAAAAGAGCGTCCACGTATCTCTTTCCCAGGGGTCCCAATTGACTCTTTTGCAGATCCTCGCGACCCTCCGGCGTTTGCATAGCCTCTCTGATGGACGTTACGAGAGAGGGCTGCGGCGACTGGAAGATGTCCTCCTCTCTCAGCGACAACCTCCGCGGTTCTAGAGGCGTGCTGGATCGAACCGCGATGCTCGACAACCTCCGCGGTTCCAGAGGCGCGGAACGAATCGCGAGCATGTCCGACGCGGCGCTCGATCGTTTCCTCTTGGGCTTCGTTTCCCGCGCGATTTCTCCATCGTCGTCGCTCTCCTCGCGCTTCTTCTTAACGACGACGCCGTCGTCCTCGGGCTCGCCTCCGCGTTCGGCGATCTGCTTCAGCGGATCGACGATCGGCTTGAACTGCCTCTCGAGAGCGATCTCGCTCTCGATCTTGCCGGTTTTCAACGCTCTGTATTTCTTGCGAATCGAAGCGCGCGTCTTGGCGATCTCCCTCGCGGTTCTCTCCCGCTCGACGGCGTCCTTCGAGGTTATCTCCGCGCCGCTCATCGTTCCCGACTGATCGATCTACAGCACGGCGAAGTCGTTGAATCCTCGTCTGTATCTGCCGTTTTGCAGCGCGCTGTCCTTGTCTATCACCGCGAACCCGTGCCTGCGTCGCCAACACTCGCCGCACAGCGCGCGGAAATCCTCGAACGACATATCGGGGTTCACGTGATCGTCGTACACGTGTCTCAGATTTGTGCCGTCCTGTCTGAAGAGAATCAGCATGTTGGCGTTGTCGCGTATCAAGTGCTTCGGTATCTTAGCGTACGTCTGACAGAGATAAAAACAATCGATGTTCGAGTGTCGACCCATCGCGAAGTACTCCCTGATCGCGTCTTGCTTGTCGCAGGCCACGTCGTCGAAGACGAATATCGAATCGGGGAGCGCCTCGCTCGGCGGCACGACGTCCCGATTGTTGGAGAACGCGTGATAGCCGATCTCGTCCATCGATTCGAGCAGTCTCTCGAGGTATCGATACTTTGGTTGATGCAGAGATTTCGAGTACACGTACACGTTCTCGAAACGCAGTCCGTTCGGACTTTCCAACAGACTTATCAGGACGTTCGTCTTACCGCAATTGGAGGGCCCACAGATGACGCAGCGTATCGCGTTCGGCAGCAGAGGGCCGTGTCGGCGCGTCTCTCTGACCGCTAGACCCGACCCCAGTCGCGTCTTGCGATCGAGATTAGGCACGCCTATCGTCGTCGATTGTCTCACGAATCGCATCTGTCGCGTATCGCGCGCGTGCGCGCTCGTTTTATTTATACGCGCGAACGACCGATCGTTCGCGCAGTGATCGCGATGTCTCCCTTACCGACGGACAAGCGCGAGGTCGTCCAGCGATCGCGCGGCGAATGTCGCGCGCGAAACGGAGCGTCGGCGGCGGACTGCTGAACAGGGCGATAAACGCGCTCCCCTTCGAGCTGCACTTTCCCGGCTATCAGTTCTGCGGACCAGGTACTCGTCTCGCGAAACGACTAGCGCGCGGCGATCGAGGCGTCAATCCGTTGGACGCGGCGTGTCGCGAGCACGACGTCGCCTACTCTCGAAACAGCGACCTCGCCGATCGACACGTCGCCGATCGGGCGCTCGCTGAGAGAGCGCGCGAACGCGTCTCGGCGAGCGACGCGACCCTCGGTGAGAGAACCGCCGCCGCCGCCGTATGGGCTGCTATGAAAGCAAAAACGAAGCTAGGTATGGGTGTGAGAAAGAAGAGGAGAACCACGACCAGGAAGAGAGTTCTCCCGGCGGCGAAACGCGGATGTTTCTTGCCCCTTCTGCCGATGCTGGGAGCTCTCGGATCTTTGATCGGTGGAGCGGCTGGGGTGGCCAAGGCCGTGAACGACGGCAAGGCCGCCAGACGCCAGCTCGAGGAGCTAACGCGTCACAATCGTGCGCTGGATGGTCGCGGGCTGTATCTGGCGCCGTACAAACGCGGTAGCGGCGCGACGACCACAAGAGCGAGGAGTAAAAAAAAATCTCGCGTAAGGAGACGCCGGTGACGCTCGATCTCCCGGCGTCCGGTGTCACGACGGACGAGCAGCTGAATCGGATCGCGCGCCGTTCGCGAATACCTTACTTCAGGGGTGTGTTTATGTGCGACGCGCTGCCGACGAGAGCGCGTCGCAACGAGAGCGGAATCGTGAATCTCGACGACGCGGTGGGCCCGGGTACGCACTGGGTCGCCTACGCGAAGAAGGGAAACAGCGCGGTCTACTTCGACGCTTTCGGAAATCTTCGACCCCCGGGGGAACTCGAGCGATATCTCGGACGTGACGCGAACGTCGCGTACAATCGTCGGTCGTATCAGAGATTCGATCAGAGCATCTGCGGTCAGCTGTGTCTGCGATTTCTGCGAGAGATCGATTGGAAGCGTCTTTGAGTCGTCATGTCGCTGACTCTCACGTTGACCGGGAAGAACAGCGTTCTCACGTCGAGCTACTTCCCCGCCCTGGATCTGAGCGACGGCGAATACGAGATAGGTCTCGCAAATTTCGAGACGTACAACACGATACCGAACATCGACTCTACCAACAATACGTTTTACTTCGACACCGAGGATCTGGCGATCGTTATTCCCGAGGGATTTTACGCACTGCGCGCTATAGAGAGATATCTGCGATCGGCTATTCTTCGCAGACGCGGCAGCTCCGAGCACGCCGAGGACGATTACATATACGTCGACGACAACGACGACGACGACAAAGAAGGCGAACGCTCGATAATTCTCCGCGCTAACGAGAATACCATGAGAAGCGAGATCAGGTGCGCCTACAGAGTCAATTTTACCAAACCGAACAACATTGGCTCTCTGCTGGGTTTCTCGGCGTTTCGCACGCTAGAACCGAAAAAATGGTACGCGTCCGACGGACCCGTGAACATCATGCGCGTGAACGTCATTCGCGTGGAGTGCAACGTCACCGTGGGAGCTTACAGCGACGGTAAACCGGTGCACACCGTGCACGAATTCGCGCCGAACGTTCCACCGGGATATAAGCTGTCGGAGACTCCGACGCAGATCATTTATCTCCCGGTCATCGCGCGGAGCGTCACCGATATAACGGTGCGCGTCGTGGATCAGATCGGTCGATTGATCGATTTTCGCGGGGAGGAGGTAACGGTTCGGTTGCACTTGCGGCGCAGAAGACATTGAGTGATATGCGCGCGAGTGAGACATGCTCGTTCTGAACGAGTCGTCGGTGACAGACCGGAAGAGCACATCCGCCGTCGCACCCGCGAGAGGAGCGTACGGAGCGAGAGGGAGGAGAAACGGACTGAGCGCCAAGAACGTAGTTTTTCTGCGATCCCTGGGTTTCGCCGTGAGAAACGGCTATGGCCGACATTCTAAGTATCGGGGGTGAGCCGATCTTCGACGATCGCATCGTCAAGATCGAGACTCACACGTATAATCCGTACGCCAACACCTCGCTCGGACACAGCGACGAGATACGAATACCGATACAGCAGCAAGATTTGTACACGCTGCCCAGCGAGAGTTTTCTCTACGTCGAGGGAACGCTCACCGACGATCTTCCAGAGAACGACACGAGTCTGGACAGCAATTGCGTGGCGTTCATGTTCGACGAGATCAGATACGAGCTCAACGGCGTGGAGATCGACAGGAACAGAAACGTCGGAGTGACCAGTACGATCAAGTGTCTCGTGTCGCTGACCGCCGAGAGGAGCAAGAGACTACGGAACGCGGGATGGAGCAGCGACGATCCCGAGATCAGGTTCGGCGATTTCAACTTTTGCGTGCCCCTGAACACGCTTCTGGGTTTCTGCGAGGATTACAAGCGCGTGGTGATAAACGCGCGACACGAGCTCGTTCTGATACGTTCGCGAAGCGACGCCAATTCTATCGTGACGAATCGCAACAAGGATCCCAAGATCACTCTGTCGAAGATACAGTGGCGAATGCCGCACGTGATGCTCAACGACGTGAATAAATTGTCCCTTTTGCGAACACTGGAGAGCGGGCGATATCTGAGCATGGGGTTTCGCTCGTGGGATCTGTACGAGTATCCCCTGCTGCCGAACACCAACAAACATTCGTGGGCCGTGAAAGCGGCGACGCAGCTGGAAAAACCGCGATACGTCATTTTCGCGCTGCAGACCGAGAGGCACAACAATCTGTTGAAACGCGCCTCCGAGTTCGACAACGGTAATCTCACGGACGTGAAGCTGTATCTAAATTCGGAATTTTATTCCTACGACGACATAAACTTAGATTTCGAGAAGAAGAGAGTCGCCGTGCTGTACGACATGTACGTGAAATTTCGAAAATCGTACTACGGGTGCGAGCGCGACGGCGCGTTTCTAACGCCGCGCGACTTCCTGAAAAATCCGTTCGCGGTGATCGATTGCTCGCGTCAGAACGAGTCGACGAAGAGCGGCACCGTGGACGTTCGCGTAGAGTTCGATTGCAAACGCAACGTGGCTCCCAACACGACAGCCTACTGTCTTATCATTCACGATCGCGTGGTCGAGTACAATCCGCTGACCAACATTGTTCGCAAGATCGTGTAAACAGAAGTGGTCGAGAAAAAAGACAAGTTAATTGACGCTTGAAATGAGTCAAGATAACACGGCATATTAAACTATGGAATTATCGATAGAAGTGGCCGAGAGAAAAACAAGATAACACGACAAGTTAGACTACGTGAAATTATCGATAGAAGTGGTCGAGAGAAAAAAACAAGATAACACGGCGATGAGAAACGCATCGAAAGAGAGGCTACGAATAAATAGCCGGGACAATGAACGATGGAGCTAAGTGTCGTTTTCGACTCTCACGGGCGATCGCGATGTTTCTCCTGTTGATCGACAAGCGCGACATTCTCAATCTGTCCGCCGAGCATCTGCAGTACGTGCCGAAAATCGTTCTGCTGCGCGAATTTCCCGACTACGTCGGACGAGTGTGGGAGAGATTGCCCGACCACCTGAGGCTCGACCCCGAGGTGCGAACCTACCGTTCGTGTCTGGAGCATCACAACCCTCCGTGGGCGCAGTCGCACGTGGACGGTCCACCGCCGCTCATCAAGGATTGCAGCGCGTGCCGCGCGCGAATGCCGCGCGCGGAGGAGAGGTTGGACCATTGAGACGAGAAAGGGCGCGCGCTCCCCCCCTTTCATGGCCGGCGCACCGATCTTCGTGGATCTGCAGGGGTTCGTCGTCCGCGACAGATTCACGGTCAAAGAGGTGGCAGTGCTTAAGAATGGAAAAGAGCTGAGTCATCACGTGCTTTGCGCCCCTCTGGAATGGGATCTGTTGACGAGAGCGGAAAAGTCGCGAGCGTGCTGGCTGACAATGAATCACCACGGCTTTAGATGGGAGGACGGAGACGTGGAATACAAGCGCGGAAAGGCGATCGTTCGACGCATCGTGGACGACGGACTGAAGCGAGACGACTCGACGGTCATCTACGTGAAGGGCTCGGAGAAGAGGAGATGGCTGAGGGAGATTCTCGGAGACGTCGAGGCGACGATCGAGTCGATGGACGCCGATTTCGAGAGCATCGGTCGTCTGGAGACTCTCGACGCGACTCGAGCCTTTCGCTGCGGACGACACGAGAGGAGCTGCGCCATGGAGAACGTCTGCAAGATGCACGACTGGTGGAGGGAACGACAAGCGCGTCTCAACGATGTATAATTGTATATACGCCTCTTTGTTAGCGAATCTCGACGAGATATATTGCGTTCTGTATTTCGAATAAAATATATACACATAATCTCACAGTATACGCCTGTTCGTTTATTCTACACGCCATTCCTACGCGCGTGAAAACGCCATTTATACGGCGAGAGAGGACGCGTGGCGAGACGAGGAAAGAGGTAAAGGCGATACGACGCGCGAGGAAAGCACGCGGTGCGAGAGAATACGATATAACGCGCGAGAAAATATTATTCTTTCCCTAAGATGGGCGCTCGATATTTTATTTATTATTCGGAGAGCGATGGTATATTCCGCCAATAATTGTATTACTTACTTATTTATTTATTGCTTATTGTCTATTATTATTTATTTTTATTCATTATTCGTATACAGGGAAGGAGCGGGGAGATAAATAAACGACGATCGAGATCCCGGGAAAAAAGTTTATATCAACATTATATTACAATTCTTTTTTGAGTAAATAATAATATATAATTATATCAAAATATTTATTCTTAATCGACGAAACTGGCAATCAATCAAAACGCTTAAAATTAAGCACCTTAAATTAAGATGGAAAAATTATATAGAATTATACAACATTATATTAGAAATCTTTTTAAGCGAATAATTATATGTATGTAATTATATCAAAATATGTATAACTATATCAAATTATGCAGTTATATTAGAATTTTTTTCAAGTTAATTGCGATACATCAAATTATATGCAAACTTATATACATATAATTGCGTCAAACGAGGTTCTCCCCCTCCTCGTCGCTGCGTCTCACTCGCCTCTTCCTGGCACCGTCGTCATCGTCGTCGTCTTCTCTGACGGCCCGCTTCTTGCTGGTGCCGGCGTCGTCGTCCCCGGTACCGGCGACGGTGTCGTCGTCGTCGTCGTCGTTTCCAACTTCGCGGGACCGCGAAGATCCCGCGTCGTTGACCTGAGCGCTGACCTTTCGAGTCTCGCGCTCTAGAACTTGGAGATCCGCCAGGACCGCGTCGACCAAATTGGCCCTTACATCTTTAATAATTTTAATCGCGCTGAATCTGAAACATAAAAAAGAACGCGTTATCGCTCGCGGTTTCGCGCGATCGAGAGAGGGAACGGAAAAAACCGATACTTACGTTTTTTGGAAAATTTTCTTCCTCTTCGTCGAGGAAGAATTTACCCTCAGCGACGGAGGCATGCTGCTAGGTGATATCTCCTACCGCGTCGGTAGATCCGGTCCGAGCACTCGGCCATCAACTTGGCTCGATTCGCCACACCCTCCGCGTTCACCCTGAGAGCGTGACAAGCGTGCACCAGATCTTTCAGCTGCTCCATGACGATAAACTTTAACGAAGTCTCGCGAACTCATAGGTTCTTATATACCGCGCGAATGACGATATCGACGGTAAGAGTTCGAAAATAGAGTTCATCTCTATTCCGTCGAAAACAGGAAAAGCGCAATACCCCTATCCCTTTTTTTCTTTGTTGGAGAAAAATTATCTATCCCGAGCGGAAACGCGAATCGTAGACTCATCCCCCTGACTCGCGAAAATAGACTCGTTGGAAAATTTTCTATCTCGAACGACTCATCCCCTAACCGCAAAAATCCGGTTGCCGGAAAATTATCTATCTCGAACGACTCGTCTCCCAGACATCGATTTCCTGTTATTCGAAAAATTTTTAACCCCCGGACGCCGATTTCCTAAAATAGACTCATCTCGAAAGGTGAAAAAAAAAAAACGAGCGACTTTCGACGACTCTAGCATCTTTGGCGATTCTCGTCCTAAAAATCCCCCCCCTCCACTCGCGTCGCGACGATCGCTCCCCGACACCCGTACCTCCGTCAATCGCACTCCGGCCGTGACGCGCGTCGCTCCTCGTTTCCACCCCCTCTCTTCTCGACGATGTCGCTCGCGCGCGTCGCTCTGTACGCGATCGCCGTCGTCGTCGCGGCGAACTGCGAGTCCAACGAGAGCGAAGTGGCGACCCGATATCTGCAGAAATATGGATATCTGAACGACGATCTACAGAGGTCCTCGTCCGGGAACACCGACCGAGATCTCCGTCAGGCTGTCGAGCTGTTCCAGGAATACTACCGACTACCCGGCAACGGCGAATTGAACGAGGAGACGCTGAATCTGATGCGCAAACCGCGATGCGGCGTCGAGGACGTGTCGGAGCGCACGTACGCCCCGCTCGGGCGCAAATGGTCGAAGACGCATCTCAGGTGGAACTTCCACCTGGCCACTACGCAGATGCTAAAGACGGCTCGAGCCGCGTTCGATCTGTGGACGGCGAATTCGTCGCTGACCTTCGAGCGCGATTCGCAGAATCCCGACATTCTGATATCGTTTCGCGAGGGTCTTCACACGTACGCGGGCTCTCGATCGGACGGAAGGTGCTCGGCGGATCTGGACGGTCGCGGCGGGGTACTGGCTCACGCGTTCTACCCGACCGGAGATGTCGACTTCGTCTCGGAGGTGCACGTCGACAGAGCTGAACCGTGGCACATATACCTGACCGACAATCCCTCGGGAACGCAGCATCTGCTTCAAACTCTGACGCACGAGATCGGTCACGCTCTAGGTCTGATGCACACGCCCAACCCGGACGCGGTGATGTACGCGTTCGCGCCCGATAAGTCGTTCCCCGTTAAACTTGGTCTAGAGGACGTTCTTTCTATTCAGCATCTATACGGCGCTAAGAAAAGCGCCAAATTTCCGAGAACGACGACGACCGCGCCGCCGCCGACGACGACCGCGCCTCCACCGACGACAACGACGACGACGACGACGACGACGACGGTGGACGTCGAGACGGATCTGTGCGCCCTGCGGCGCCCGGACGTCGTGCTGGTGTCGAACGGTCGGTTGTACGTCGCGCACGAACGACGCATATGGTCGGTCGATCTCGACGGAAAAACCTACAAGAGGCCGATGCTGCTGACGGACTACATGAATTTTCTCCCCGAGAACTTCACGCGTCTGACGGCCGCGTACGAGACGCCCTCGGGCGGTCTCGTGCTGTTCGCGGACAGGAGAGTCTACATGGTCACCTATCCGCGTCTGACGCTGGTACCGACCTGGCCGAAATCCTACGCCGAGCTCGGAATTCCCGCGGACGCGAGGATCAACGCCGTGGTGAGCACGAACAAAGGGCGGACCTTCGTGATATACAACGATCAGATCGTGGGCGAGATGGACGATTGCTCGATGAGAATCGTAAATTTTTACACGATCGAGAAGATATTTCCGGGGATACCCTCCGGTGTAACGTTGGCGTTTCGGTACACGGACGGTAATCTGTATTTCGTCGGAAGGAAACAATTCTACAGATTCAACGACTTCGCGAGGACCGTGACGGCGGCCGGTAGATTCGACCTGGGGATCCTCGGCGTCGCTTGCCCGAGAGACGGACTGCTGCAGCAGTTGCGGGATCTCTTGAATCGATTCGTCAAAATCGACGCGCTTCGCGAGCGGCGATAATCTGTCGGAGGAGCGGGAGGAACGGGAAACGGAGCGATAAATCGCGGTTTCGCGCGTCACCCTTGAATCGGCGAGGAGGGTTGCAATATATATATAAACGATCGTCCCCTGAGAGTGCCATCAGTCTCGCAACGACATGTACTCGACGCCGCAGCCTACGCTCTTCGAGGCGCGCTACTCGGACGGCGACCGCGACAACGTCGCCGGTGGAGCGATAAAGAGAGAGTTCGACGAGCGACCGGCGGAACCGAGCCAGAGCGACGAGAACGCGAGAAAAAAGACGTAAGTCTCGACGCGATTCTCGTCGTTGTCGCGATTCTCGTAATTGTCACGATTCTCGTCGTTCACAGACGCGTCGCGAAGCACCCGCCACGAATTCTGGGAAGGCGATACCAATTGACGAAAACGGGAAACAAGTTCGTCGAGGTCGGTATCATCCGTAGTACTCCCCTGCTGCGTGACCGTCGTCATAGGGGACTTGCCACGGCAAGGAGATATCGCTCTCGCCCGAGACGTGGAGAGAGTTTCTCGACCAGAGACGCGTCGTGCGGTCCAATCTGTGCGGCAAGAGCGAGAGGCGCATCCCGCCGCCGATATGTCTCGCCGACGGAAACCTGACGCTGCGATTCGGAAGGATACACAACCAACCGACCCTGCGCATAGAAACGTCCACGACGCGTCTTATCGCGTCGGCGAGCACGGCGCTGTTCCTCTTAGATCTGGAGCTGTGCGTCAACCGCGTCATCGTCGCTCTGTCCTCGATGACCGGTAAGGTCGACTCGAGGCTGTCGCGCTTCCTCGCCATCGCGGCCACCATGGCGAATCCCGCGAACATCCCGAGGGCGATACGCGAGAGCGAGACGTTCGACAGCAACGATATCGTCGATTGCGAGTTGGCCGTTCTGTGCTTCGGAAACGAAAGAAACGAAATGTAACGAGAAAAAAACAATAAAGAGAAAAAAAACAAACCTAGTCGCGTGTCTTTCATTTCTTTTCCTATTATCTAAAACCAGACGGGAGGCAAAACAAGAAACGCAAATTTTTTAGATACGTTTTTTTTTTTATTTTTTAAGCTAAATACATCTCTCTCAAAAGTTGCCTCGCCCCGCTCTCGTAGGTGAGATTCTTTGTCTCCTTCTGAATCCCCGGAACCTTCTTCAGATCGTCCGCCACGAGATCCATCAGTTGCAGTATCAACCGCCGCTTGCGATCCGTGCGCGAGAGAGAGGTGAGAAACTGAGATCTCACCTTCGCGTATCTCCACCATTCGCGCTTGTCCCTGCTGACGATGTCCTTGACGTCGAAGACGTCCATGCGAATCAGCTGAGACCCGATCTCCCCCGGCGACCTGAGGGTGAAGAGTCGTCGGTCCTTCATGCTCGAGACGTACTGCGGTACGCGATCCAGATCGCGGTCCGACGACAGATCGAACAGCGCGTCGAACCCACCGCCGCCGCTGTTGTCCTCCTCGTCGCGTGGCTCGTGATCCGTCGACGCCGCCGCGAGAGCGTCGACGGGCGAATCCGACGAGACCGCGCGCGACGTGGTGGCCTTGACGACGGTCGACGGACCGTTGATGTAGCTCTCGTATTCGCTGATCCACTCGTAGAACGTATCGTGCGTCATCAGGCCCTTAACCAGCGACGAGTACACCTTCGACGGAAATTGGGCGCGAACGAAACGATACATATCGTCCGCGGAACAGGTCGGACCCCCCGGACCTTCCTTCAGCCACAATCCGTAGAGCTCCGTGATCGCGCTCCTTATCTCCTCGCCCTCGCGCGCGCGACGCGCGCCGATATTCCTCTGATTCGTCAGGTATCTCGACACGCTCCCGAGAAACTCTCTCAGGTTCCACGTCGCCGAGCGCTCCGGTCTCCATATCTCGTTCAACAGGTCGATCAGGGCGAAGGTCGACAATTCGACGTCCGTAAGCGCGCCCACCTGCAGCGAATCGTCCAGAATCGCCATCATCTCCGCGTCTTTCTGCTGACTCTCCGCGACGTTCATGTCGACGTTTTTCGCGCTCTGATGGACGTGTCTCGCGCTACCCGCGATTTTATACAGCGCTCCAAATGAGATCGATCGGTCCGATAGGACAAAGGAGCGCGCGCTCGGGGATGACCGCACCGCTCGTCCTTGAGAAAGAACCCCGTCGTCGCCATCCCGATAAAACCCGACTCTAGGGCGCGTCGCTATCATCGCCCGACGCGGCGGCCAGACCCGATAAAACCCGACTCTAGGACGCGTCGCTATCGCGCGACCTCGCGACTCGCGCGCCCAAGCGCGGAAAAAATCGCGCCAATCGCGCGACCTCGCGACTCGCGCGCCCGAGCGCGAAAAAAATCGCGCCAATCGCGCGACCTCGCGACTCGCGCGCCCGAGCGCGGAAAAAATCGCGCCAGTGCCCGGGGAGAAAATCTTAACGACCCCCCCTGGGCGCGGGGAGGTCCGCTCCGCTGCGGTAAGGGGAAAGAAATCTTCCCCTCGCAGCCCCCACCTGACCCGCGCCCACCGCTTACGGCTTCCCCCACGCCCCGCCGCAGCCCGTCCCGACCCCCCGGAATTTGCTCACTGGGCTTAAAACCCACTACTGTTTACCTACTCCTGAAACAGAGAAAAGCAGAATTAATTCAAAATCAGTCTACGAAAGGTCTGTGGACATTATACTTACCTTCTCGGTTAGACACGGTTAAACCGAGTGGCGACCGTTGATAAAAGCGAAAATAGAGACAGTGAGTCGTGATAAAATTACTTTCCGCCTGGTTAGGGTATCCGAACAACATATGCGAGAAATAGGGAGTCACCTTGAAACCGTCAACTGTTTCAGCGCCTCCGAAGGGTCAACGCCGAGATCGAAAGCGAGCGAGTCCACGGCGACGCCAAAGGATGTCGCAGAGCAGATGACGCAGCCGAAAGTCCGCGTGAAAGCGGGTGCAGGTGGTGAAATCGAGGGGCGAGAGGAGCGACGACCAGCAGCAGCAGCAGCAGCAGCGGGGCGACGTGAACGAAGCGAAGAGGAACGCCGCCCAATGCCCTCCAAGAGACCCAAGCGCGAACAAAGATCTGTGATTCCCTGTCCCTGAGCGCACTGATGTACAGCTAGTGATAAGCGCGATTAATTATAAGTTATTAAAGATAAGAAAAACGATTAACCTTAATTATAAGTATTATGCGAGATACATGCGAGTAAATATATATATATATAGGTAAAAGGATAAGTGATTTATAAAAGACATTTTTTTTTATACCTTTCTTTATTTTAATTTTATATACAGATATAAGTTTATAAATAATAATAAACTTGTACCGCGCGCGGATATGCCATACGGATTATTTTTGACAGGACACGACAGATGACACGCTATAATGCCAAAGGACAGCGTGCATAAAAGTATGTACGTGGGATATAAAATAAAAGACTGTTTCACGAAAAACTATATCAAAAACTTCCCTGCTTCCATGCATGCGTAATAGATGTAAGCATAGTAGACGCGTGAACGAGAGAGACGGTTGCGTAACGCGAAGAACGATTAACGGTAATAAAGATTCCTGAATTCGATAATCGAGAGGCGCGATCGCGTTGCATTCAAGGACGAGCCATCGACCCGCGACGCGTAACCAACGGCGCGCAGTGAAATTCGTGGCGCGAAGTCGAAAGATACGATTCGGTGTGCCGGAAAGACTGCATGCCGTGTCCGGAGAACACCGGAAGCGAGATTTACTTGACCGAAAGTGCGCGCACCTAATTACCAGCGCGGCTCATTAATTTGAACGGCGACTTGAGAAACGCGTTGAGAGGGATCCTATGAACATCCCTGAGGGGGGCCCAAGGTCATCCGGTGGGCGCACGCCAAATTAGATGCGCGGTCTTATCCTTGGAACCGAGGTGTCCAGGAGGCACGGGGGTGATCCGGGGACACTATTCGACCGACGAGACGGCCAGCGAGGCAGCGCGTAGCAAGTTACGTGCGCGTGGATAAAAGATCATAACAAGCGATAAAATTCTATTCGCGTGATCGGTAGAAGCATAGATAAAGCAACGATAATGGTAAAGATCGATTAACAAGGGCGCGCAGCTAACTTCTTGCGACAAGGCCACGCGCACGCTCGGCCATGCGAAAGGCGCTCGGGCGGGCGAGAGAAATGTCACCGTGACAGCGATTTGAAGATGCGTGCAGCGCGCACAGAATTCGATGCGACAGATCAATAATCGATAAATTAAATCAGAAGAGAGAATAGAGAAACGCGAGTAACGCGTAAAGTCATATTACGAGTTCATCGCGCAGTCGCTCTTCGAGATTTGTGCGCGCTACAAAGAAAGCGTGATTTCAACATAGATATAGGTATATCGTAATCCGTTTATTGTAAGATAATTGTTACATGGAAGCGCGGATGAAATAATTATTACGAACAAATAATGTAAGCGATATATGGCATATCGAAAATTTATATTTCTACATGAAAGCTTCCAGAACGCAGGAAACGAGTAGCGAGCTGGAAACTTTCGCGAAAACAACTTTTTGTATCATTGGAATGCGAGCGCTCCGACAAACATGTTTATGCGGAGCGAACATCGGAATGCGAATGCTCCGGAGTAGGGGTTACCGGCGCGCAGACGCGAGGAACTCCGACGACGGTAACGGAGCAAGAATCAAGGTCTTCTATCCGGGAGAGTCCTAGCGTGCGGACGTGCTAGTATCTCTCTTTTATAAAACCGGAAATAACCCGCGAGATAGGCGTGATATCGCTAACGAGTGTGCAACCGCGAAGCGAGATAAGCGAGTTGTAATAATAAATAACATCTTTATTTGAACATTTTGAGAACATTAAATAACGACGATTCACGAGTGTGTGAAATCGGAGTAGTGCGGCGATCGATAATTACGCGCGACAGTCGTGAGCGGATATCGACGTGCGCGAACATTAAATAGCGTTAGCGAGTTGCGACGAACCACGAGTTATAATCGCATTGATAATTAGTAACATTCTAGCGTACGACTAAAAGCCGGCGCGTATATCCGGCCAGCCTACGTGGCAACGGGCGGCCATTTTGTGAGCGCTAACGCGTATCCATATTGTGTGTAATCTGAAATAGAAATAAATTCATTGTTAAAAGCAGAGCATAGTGTCTGTGAATATAAAGTTATTTTCCTGTGAAATACTTCCCTGAAATCAAATCGGTTGGCGCGGGGTCCGTTAAATCCCTGTCCAACGACAATCCGGCGATCCAACGGCGACGGCGTTCCTGAGGCGACGGCGATCCTGAGGCGGCGGCGATCCAGTGGGCAGCGGGGTCCATCCGGCATCCGAGGGGAACCTGAAACAGAGAAAAGCAGAATTAATATAAAAGAAGTCTACGAAAGGTCTGTGGACAATATACTTACCTTCTCGGTTAGACACGGTTAAACCGAGTGGCGACCGTTGATAAAAGCGAAATTAGAGACAGTGAGTCGTGATAAAATCACTTTCCGCCTGGTTAGGGAATCCGAACAACATATGCGAGAAACAGGGAGTAACCTTACCGTCGGATAGTGCAAGGTTAGGACTGGGCTGGACGAACGTTCGGTCACAACCTTACCATCGGATAGTGCAAGGTTAGGACTGGGCAGGACGAACGTTCGGTCACAACCTTACCAGCGGTCGGTTCGGGTCGGGTCATAGACGTTCGGTTACAGTCATTAAGCCACGATAATTACGATTTGCATGAATACGCAAACACACGTGAGGACCTGCGTCACCGAGAAAACCCACACGGTCAGTGCGGTGACATTCGGCCTGGTTTACATAGCGCGAAATCGCAAAAAAGCCCGTAGTGAGGAGCCATCGACGGAGCGTTAGTAATACCAGAATAACTGAACATGGCGACCGTGACAGGACACGTAACGCGTGCTCCTGCATAATAGGATCTTTTAGAACAAATCAGCTGTCACGCTCTCTCATTTCGTCTTCTGAAGAAGTCGAAAGAGACGACCGTGAGCTAGGCAACGAAAAGAAGATAGGACGCGAATAGCTTATCGACTGAGCGTGCAATCTTGAAGAAAAATATTACTTGTCACGTTCTACCATTTCGTTAATAGACGAAACTGAAAAAATGCGACAGTAACATTACGCGTACACGCGTAAGTAACGTAAAGTTTAATAGAACGATAATAAGAAACGTGCATAATTCCATAATGCGAATCCGCAAATTTATACGCGGTGTCTAAAATCGCGTAGGTAGGCGTACGGACGTTCGGAAAAATTTTATATATATTATAGATTTAAAATCGCAGTTAGTTTGAAGATTATAAGCGTTCGCGTAAGCGAAAATCCCAAAACGGCAAGATAGGTCCCAAAAGAGGAAGCCGTGTGAGGGGTCATAGCGTACCACGGGTCGGTAGAATGGCGACCGTGGGCCGTTGCCCGATCGCAACACATACGCGTTCGCAAGAAGCGTCGCGTAATGATGTTCGCGACGAGGAAAACACATCCGCGTTACCGCAGATAACGCGAGATGATAACTTACTTGGTGTCGATAAGGAAGGAAACCTCTTTGCCATTAATCTAAGTCGCGAACGCGACAGAGAAGATGCATATGAAGAAGAAAGAAGGCAAATGCTTGACCACATACAGGCATTGTCCGATCAGCTAGAAGAAGTGAGGAAAGAACTACGCGAACGTCGACAATCCGTCACGTCAAGAAATACGGATCGCGGTCTACAGCCGAATATGTTCGACGCGACAAACATAGACGAGCGACCGTACGGTGGCGAGAAAGCGACACAGACAGCGTTACAGTTGGTCCCGGTGCAAGCGAGACTACCAAGAGGTGGATGGATAAAGAATCCGTTTGATGATCTTACGTATTACGGAAAGACTGATAAGCAAAACCCGATACGATTTGTAGAAAAATTCGAGAAATTAGCGACTTACGAGAACGTCCCAGAGGACGAACAAATATTCTATTTTGACAGATGTATGAAGGGAGCAGCTAGCCAATGGCATGAGCTGCAGATCGCTGACGATATACATGAAATGAAGCGATTGTTCAAACAACACTTCTGGAGTTGCCAGGCGCAAATGCGATTCAGGCAGAGAGTATATTTCGGGAAATATAAGCCCGGAGAAATGTCAATGGCAGACTACGCACTGAGTTTGGCGAGACAAGCCAAGACTCTAGTACCACCAATGATGGACGAAGAGATCGTCCAAACGATAAGAGAACACTTTGATTCGGATGTAGCCAGAGAATTGAGGCCATCCGTGGTTCGAAATGTGAATGAAATGATCGCAATGCTCGATACTATCGAGAATGAAAAGGAGACAAGAAAATTGCGCTCGGAAGCGAGAAAGACAAGTGACAAATCGCAAAGTCGTCCAAATACGAGTCAAAATAAAGAAGATCGGCATGCAAGCCGTTACAATGCAAGTGCCAAATATAACGATTACCGTCAAAACAATTTCGCCGGAAAAGACAGGACGAGCTATTCGTCTTACAACAAGTCAAAGGGATGGCGAAAGATGGAGTCGCCAGAGGCAAAGAGTAAAAATGGCGTCGACATAGTCGAGATGCCGGATAGTGATGACGCGGACGGCAAGGCGAAGGTCACACGATATACAAGAGAACGAGACGAATATAGAAAGAGAGAATTCGTAAAGCCTGAATATAAATATAGGAAAGAGGAAAAATCGGGCAATCAAGCGAAAAAAGTTGCGGCAATCGCAGCGAAAAGCGAAGAAAAGGTCGATGAAGACGCAGTCAGTACCACATCTGAGGAGATGGAGAAAAACTGCTGTGCTATGACCAGAAATACGGACGATACGAACGAGGATAGTCCAGTCAGTATAATTAGAACTAGAGAGATCATCGAAGATCTTGACCGAGATATAGAGGAAGCACAGTCGAAAAGGTTCAAGGAAGCCGACGTACCGATGATAGAGATGAAATTCGGAATATGCACCACAAAGGCATTGATAGACACTGGTGCACAGATCACTGCGATAACGAGGAGTTTCCACAAACAGTTGGAAGAAACCGGAATTCCGATGGAGGTAATTCCGATTAAGAGATTCAAGCTAAGAAGAGCTTTCGCGGAAAAAGGCTCGACAGTTGCGAGCAAAGCGAGATTAATATTTAAGTATAAGGAGGATAAGTATTCACATGAGTTTTTCATTGTGGAAAATCTTGCGTACAATATTGTGCTCGGAATAGACTTTCTGGTGAAATACAGAATGCAATTAGCCTGTGACGAGGAAATCGATATAAAATTTCGCAGAGCTATGGATCCGCAAATCGCCATACACGTAATCAGGAAAGATGAGGCGGAAATTAAGTTACAAGAGATTCTGGACAAACACGAGAGTATGTTTGACGGAAGAATCGGAAAGGTCAATCATTACGAACACGAAATCGAGATGAGTACTAATAAGCCGTTTAAAAAGAAAACGTACCCGATTCCGGAAGTTCACGTGGAAAGAGTCAGAAATTATATTCAAGAATTGGAGCGAAAAGGGATTATTTCAAAAAGAGCTACGCAATACGTCAATCCGTTGGTAGTGGTGATAAAGAAAAATGGAGATATTCGTTTGTGTCTCGATGCTCGAGAATTGAATAAACACATGACGAACGACCATGCACAACCGCCAACAATCGAGGAAGTATTTAGACGCGTAGGCAAAAAGAAATATTTCACCACGCTAGATATAACAAACGCCTTTTGGCAGATACCTCTTACAAAAGATTCACAGCGATTTACTGGATTTTTGTTTGATGGACAGACATACGTATTCAGACGTATGCCGTTTGGTTTAAAGACCGCAGGAGCGTCATTTACAAGAGCGATGAACGAGGCTTTAGGCGTAAATGAATTTACGACGATCTATCTCGACGACGTGATGATCTCATCCGAGACGCTGGAAGAGCACTTGTACCATATAGATTGGGTAATCACCAGATTAGAAGCCGTAGGACTTAAATTAAATCGCGATAAATGCGAATTTTTGCAAGAAGAAATAAAATTCTTAGGGCACACATTCAGCGAAATAAAAGCGGAGATAAACGACGAAACTAGAGCAACAGTCGCGAGTTTCGAAAAACCGCGACGAAAGAGAGACGTACAATCTGGGATTGGTCAATTGGGACCGTCGATTCATCAAAAATCTAGCAAGAATAACTAGGCCACTAGAAGGCCTGTTAAAAAAAGGCCAAAAGTTTACGTGGACGAAAGAGCATCAGAATGCGTTTAATGAAATTAAGGCGGCTTTCCAAGAAGCACCAGATTTATACCTGATTCGACGCGGTTACAAGTTTGGTATTTTTGTCGATGCGGCAAGATCCGGACTTGGAGCGAGGCTGTATCAGTACCAAAACGAATCAAACGAGAAACAAACGGTAGCGTACGCCAGTAGGAGCTTAAAGGGCGCTGAATTAAATTACACTGTGACGGAATTAGAATGTCTAGCACTGGTTTGGGCGCTCCGAAAATGGCATACTTTGCTACTAGGACGTCACATACGAGTACATACGGATCACCAAGCGTTGAAATTTTTAAGCACATGCGTCCAGAATAACGGACAAATCGCGAGATAGTTCGCCTTTCTACAGGAATTTGAGCTTGAAATCGTGTATTTACCTGGAAAAGAGAATGAGATAGCGGACACGCTTTCACGACAGAGATTAATATCCCCTGACGAGAAGCAAATCGCGATGATCTACAACGCACAGCAAGGAACCGACACATCGACGTGGGTCGAATTAATAAGAAATGCGCAACAAGCCGACGAAGAGTTGCGACGAGCAGCGGAAGATCAACCGAATGTGATATACGAGAGAGAGGGTATTCTGCGAATTAAATACCCAAATGGAGATAGAATCATACTCCCGAGAAAGATAACTTGGAAGATTGCGAGATTGGCGCACGAACTACTTATACACTTTGGCACGGACAAGGTATTGGATTTTATGAAGCACTATTTCCACGGACATAATTTCGCCAGGATAGCCCGCGACGTGGTAGCGTCATGCACCATCTGCCAGGCGACGAAGCATTACACGCGTGCGGTAGTAGGAACACAGTATTACAATCTTCCCGACGCACCTGGTGGACACGTTATCGATAGACATATTTGGTCCGTTACCACGTACGGAGCAAGGATTCAGATTCGTAATGGTCATAATAGACCAATTTTCGAAATATGTCAAACTATACCCAATGTGCGATCAGAAATTGAACACGATGATAGATAAGCTAGAGGATGAATTTTTCGTGGAAGTAGGCATTCCGAAGGCAATCTTGACCGATAACGCGGGACAGTTTATAGCCCGACGATGGGATAGGTTCGCGTTTAACAAGGGATTCGAGGTACGCCGTACGACACCCTATAATCCACAGTCAAACCCGGTTGAAAGGGAGAGCCGCGTTGAGAGCTGAGCCCGGTTGAGAGCTGAGGGCAAATGTACGCGAGCGTCGCGAATCCATCGCGTCACGACATACGCCTCGCGGTCTACCGGCGAACCTATTCGACGCGACGACACTAGACGAGCGAGCGTATGGAGGTGGACAAGCGGAAGAACCGGCGTTACAAATGGTCCCGATGCAAGCGAGACTTCCGAGGGGAGGCTGGATAAAGAACCCTTTCGATGAGCTCGCGTATCACGGAAAAACGGACAAACAGAATCCAGTGAGATTCCTGGAAAAATTCGAAAAATTAGCATCCTATGAAGGAGTCTCCGAAGATGAGCAACTCTTTTACTTTGGGAGGTGTATGAAAGGTGCGGCCAGCCAATGGCATGAGCTGCAAATGGCCGACGACATCTATGAGATGAAACAACTGTTCAAACAGCATTTCTGGAGCTGTCAAGCGCAGATGAGGTTTAGGCAAAGAGTGTATTTCGGAAAGTATAAACCTGGAGAAATGTCCATGACCGATTACGCTCTGAGCCTAGCAAGACAGGCAAAAACACTAATTCCCCCCATGATGGACGAAGAAGTCGTCCAGACTATCAGAGAACATTTCGACTCGGACGTAGCCAAGGAATTAAGGCCGTCCGTGGTCAAGAATGTCAATGATATGATCACCATGCTGGATACGATAGAAAACGAGCGGGAAACACGAAAGTTGCGCATGGATGCGCGAAGATCGCAAGAGAAACCGCAGAGTCGTCCCAACACTGGAGGCAAAGAGGATAAATTTTCCAGCCGTAACAACGTAAATGCGAAGAGTAGCGATAACCGATATAACAATTTCGCCAGGAAGGATAGGGCGAACTATTCGTCTTTCAACAAATCGAGAGGATGGCGAAAGGTGGAATCGTTTGAAGCAAAGCGTCGAAACGGCGTAGACATAGTCGAAATGCCCGACAGTGATGATGCGGACGGACGCGCAAAGGTCACTCGATATACACGAGACCGCGACGAATACAGAAAGCGGGAATTTGAAAAACCCGAGCACAGATACAAGAAAGCGGAAAAGCCAGAAAACCGCGCGAAAAAGGTCGCGGCGATTACGGCGAAAAATGAGGAAAAACTAAGCGATGACGCAGTCAGTACCACGTCAGAAGAGACGGAGAAGAACTGTTACGCAATGACGCGGGAAATTGATGAACCGCAAGAAAGCTGTTCAGTCAGCATAATACGGACAAAAGAAATAATAGAGGATCTCGACCAGGATATAGAAACAGCCCAGGCGAAGAAAATGAAGGAAGCAGACGTACCAATGATAGAAATGAGATTTGGTACATGCACCACGAAGGCACTAATCAATACTGGTGCGCAGATAACTGCCATAACTAAAATCTTCCATAAGCAATTGGAGGAGAACGGAGTTCCCATGGAGATATTGCCAATTAAGAGATTCCGTTTAAGAGGAGCGTTCGCCGAAAAGGGCTCAATGGTCGCCAGCAAGGCGCGACTAATATTCCAATATAAAGATGAGAAATACACGCACGAATTCTTTATCGTGGAAAACTTAACATTTGATGTAGTGCTAGGAATCGATTTTTTGGTCAAATACAGGATGCAGCTAGTCTGTGACGAAGAAATTGCAATCGAATTCCGGAAAGCCATGGATCCTGAAATCACGATACACGTGATAAGCAAAAACGAAGCGGAAGTCAAATTACGAGAAATCCTCGAGAAACACGAGGGGATGTTCGATGGAAAGATCGGCAAGGTCAGTCACTACGAACATAAGATTGAGATGAACACCGCCAAACCGTTTAAAAAGAAAACGTACCCGATTCCGGAAGTACATCTAGAACGAGCAAGAGAATACATAAAACAATTGGAGCGAAAGGGAATTATTTCGAAGACGGCAACCCAGTATATAAATCCGTTGGTCGTGGTGATTAAGAAAAACGGAGATATTCGCTTGTGCCTCGATGCTCGAGAGTTAAATAAACACATGGCGAACGACCACGCACAACCGACAACAATCGAAGAGGTTTTCAGACGAGTTGGAAAAAAGAAATACTTTACCACGCTCGATATAACTAACGCGTTCTGGCAAATACCGCTTGAGAAGAATTCTCGTCAGTACACAGGATTCCTATTCGAAGGACAAACATACGTTTTCAAACGCATGCCGTTTGGCCTAAAGACGGCAGGCGCATCATTTACCCGAGCGATGGACAGCGCTCTCGGTGTGAACGAATTTACCACTATCTACCTCGACGATGTGATGATTTCGTCAGAAACACTGGAAGAGCACTTGTACCACTTGGACTTGGTACTAACGAAATTAGAAGCCGTGGGATTCAAATTGAATCGCGAGAAGTGTGAGTTCCTACAGGGGCACACATTTAGCGAAATAAAGGCAGAAATTAACAATGAGACGAGAGCCACGGTGGCTAGCTTCGAAAGACCAAGAAGGAAGAAGGAGGTGCAATCGTTCCTGGGATTGGTCAATTAAGATCGCCGATTTATAAAAAACCTAGCACGAATGACTCGACCACTCGAAGGACTGTTGAAGAAAGGCCAAAAGTTCACCTGGACAGGCGAGCACCAAAACGCATTCAATGAGATTAAGGCGGCTTTCCAAGAAGCGCCACATCTCTACCTAATCCGACGTGGATGTAAATTTGGGATTTATGTCGATGCAGCCCGAACTGGACTAGGGGCGAGGTTGTACCAATACCAGGAAGGAGCGGAGGAGAAGCAGACAGTAGCTTATGCCAGGCGGAGCCTGAAGGGCGCAGAAGCAAACTACACCATCACCGAATTGGAATGTCTAGCGTTAGTTTGGGCACTGAGGAAGTGGCATACGTTATTGTTAGGGCGACATGTGCGAGTACACACAGATCATCAAGCTCTGAAGTTTTTAAGCACTTGTGTCCAAAACAATGCGCGGATCGCTAGATGGTTCGCGTTCCTGCAGGAATTTGAACTGCAGATTGAGCATCTCCCAGGAAAGGACAATGCAATCGCGGACACTCTTTCGCGACAAAAACTGATACCTTCAGACGAAAAACAAATTGCAATGATACACAATGCTCGCCAGGGGACGGATACGTCAACCTGGATACAACTGATTAAGGACGCGCAAGAAGCAGACGCAGAATTGCAACAAGCAGCGATAGAAAATCCGAACGAAATTACAGAAAGAGAGGGAATACTAAGAATTAGATACCCGGACGGAGACAGAATTGTGCTACCTAGAAAGGTCACGTGGAGGATCGCGAAGTTGGTGCACGAACTTCTCGTACATTTTGGCACAGATAAGGTGTTGGATTTCATGAAACGGTACTTCCACGGACACAATTTCGCAAGAATCGCCCGCGATGTTGTGGCATCCTGCATGACTTGCCAAGCAACGAAGTTTTATACGCGAGCGATCGTAGGCGCGCAATATTATGTACTACCCGACGCACCGGGTGACACACTCTCAATAGATTTATTCGGACCGTTGCCCCGAACAGAGCAGGGATATCGATTTATCATGGTCGTGATGGACCAATTCTCTAAATATGTAAAATTTTATCCAATGTGCGATCAAAGTTTAAATCCAATAATGGATAAGCTAGGCGAATTCTTTGTTGAAATAGGGATTCCAAAGACTATATTAACCGACAACGCAGGCCAATTTATAACCCGTAGATGGGAAGCGTTCGCGTATAATAAGGGTTTCGAAGCACGTCGCACTACACCGTACAATCCGCAATCTAATCCGGTAGAGAGGGTAATGAGAGAGCTAGGCCGATTAATACGAGCATACAGTAGCCACCGCCATCATGCATGGCATAGAATTGTAAACCGGGCGGAAAGGGTGATAAATAATAGATGACACTACTTGGGAGCAGAAGGTCGAGGAAGCCAAGCAGCGACTTGTCGAGGCGGCGCGGAAAAGAAAAATCCAAGCCGACAAGCATGGGACAGCAGAATACAACGAAGGACAGTTAGTGTGGGTGAAACAACATAAAATATCCGATGCGAAAAAAAATCGCATAGGCAAGTTTTACCCGATCTACGAGGGTCCTTATCGCGTAAGAGAAATAATAAAACCCAACGCATATCTGATCGAGAGTCTAGACGGCCAGGTAGTGTGCGCCGCGAATGCTAGAAAGTTAAGACCGCATCGCGACGCACACCTTCGAGAAGAGTCGGAAACCGACGATGTCGATGATGACGGGGAGCCGAGGAGGAGAAGAAGAGCAACCGACGACCTATGGCGAAGAGAGGAAGAAAGGATCTTCCAGGAAGCCGAAGCAGCGATCCAACGTCCCGAGGATGAAGAAGATGACGGGGAGACGAATCCGCGGGAGATAACCGACGATCCAGAGACGGTTCGCGAAGACGCGATAAGTCTAAGCGACGCCGATGATGACGATCGATATCGACCAGCGGATACGGGAAATCTACCGCTAGACCCGATTTTCCCCTACCATGGACGAGATGAGGACGACAGAAGCAACATCGCCAGTGATGGCAATCGGCGATCCGCAGGGGATGACGTCATCAGTATCTCAAGCGACGACGAAATGGACGAAGAAGACCTCAGACGAATCAGCGTTCCGATCACTGAGCCGATCAGCGATGATGAGTTTGACGACGACGAAGTTTCCCAAAAGGAGCCGCAGGAAGACCTGGAAAAGAAAAAATTAATTAATATTAACGTTAAACAAGAAAATAGTGCAGGTGAAGTAGAATCGGCAAAACCGCCCGAATCGGACGAAAATACGTCAGGAATGACGGGGAGCGACGGACATTCTGGAGCCGACGACGAGAGGCAGGAGATGATGAGCGAAAGCAGCAAAAATGATGGCAAACCCGGGGAAATGGACGATTCAGCGTCATTATCAAAACCTCTGGTGGAGGAGCATCAGTCTGCGGAAGTGAGTGCCAACGCAATCAACGATCCAGAGAACAATGCCCTATCCCTATGTAAAGTAACCAGCAAAGAAAACGACGATATGAAAAAATTAATTTCTGGACTATTTCGCGACGAAATTGTTAAGCAACATTGTTTGTATAAACAATTTTCGCAATTGAGTACCCGAAAATCGAATAAAAACGAAAGAAAGTGCGAAAATCGCGAGTGGAAAAATCTGACCAATAGGAGCGCGTCGCGAATTGTGAACTCGCCTTACGAACGAACCGACGTGCCGCGAAGATTCGAAGCGAGTAGCAGGTCAGACGAGATTCGATCGCGACGCGAGATCAACGCGAGATTCAAGCAGCAAATTCGCGAAATCGAATATTGTATATCCGAGTGCCACGATCAAGATAAAATGTCGGGAGCACGCGAGAGCACCCGCCAACAAAAGAGGAGCGCCATAAAGCGTATCCGGGACTACCGGATTATCCGGGAGGTGGAACAGAGGAACCGCGACACGGCGAGATTTCTGGAGGAGTACGCGGAGGGTCTTCCCGAGTTCGACAGACCGGATGTGGAGGTGCTAAGACAGGACCTGGAGGAGAACGAAGAGGCCTTCCGCGAGGTGGCCATGTGTGAGTGGGCCATGGGCCGCCACGTTAAGATGGTTAAAAATATCGAGGTGCTCGACCCCGGAGCCGTCCGAGAGTTGGCGAATCTAAATGTATTTGTCACGGCCGACCAGCTCACCGACCGGCCATTCAGGGTCATTATCAGTAGGAGTACAGTATCGACTTTAACAACGGCGAAATGCAGAGGGCATTTGCTATAATGACCCCGGAGGCGACCAACAATCCTGAGGAAGAACAGGGTTACTGCAACGAGGCGGGGCCGAATGTAACGGCTCAGGCCCACGTAAACGAGCAACGGGCGATGCCCCCCGAACAACAAGGGGACAGCGCGCCAGGCCCATCCACGAGCAGGCGCAATGAAAAGGTGCGCACAACGCCTCTACCGAGCAAGGCAGCGAAGCGAGCGGAGGCGCCACCACCGAAGCAAAAGAAGGCACGCAGCAAGGAGCGTCGCGAGAAAAAGGAGGACCCGGCGCGTCCATCTACCACCGGGGTCAGAAAGGCAGCGGTGGAGGGGCAAATCCGCACGAGAATTCTTGCTGACCATGACAACGAGGAGCGCAGGCGCAAGCGCTCGAAGGAGCGCAGCGAGAGCAGGAGACGCTAGGAGCCGACGGCGACGATCACGAGCTCCGGGTCGCAGAGGACCTCCTCCCCGAAGCTGACGGGGAGGATGCAGCCGACGGCTGCCCCGTCGACTCCCGCCATCTTGCCGTATCAGCCAGGGATGCGCGACCCCGTGGACGATGACGACGGAGCCCCAAAGGACCCCAAGGTCCCGAGGACCTCCGCGGAGCAGCCCAGGGTCATACTGCAAAGAATCGACGGCGACGGCGCACCACGGCGCCCGAGCGACGACGCGGTGCAGATCATCGCGGAGGTGGCAGCAGTGCCCATCGATTACCAGGCCTACTGCGCGGCCCCCTAAGACCAAAAGACTGCGTAATATAGGTTAAGGGGATCCTAAAGTGACAGGCAAACTCGAAATCGATTACAACGCCACCCACGCGGAACTAAAAATGTCGATAATACCGACATTTCTAATCCCGGTTCTAAACCGCGTTTTTCGTGTTATTGATTTATCTCAGGGCAGTGATCACGTAACTTTTCGCCTACGGCAGAAACGTAAAAAGTTTCACGTTATAAATATCTCTTTCTATGTTGGTGTTGAATAGAAAGAGATATTGACATAAAACTTTTATCTGTGTAAACATGTATTGAAAATACATGTATATATTGCACATGTATTAAAAATACATGTATACTGTTTGAGATTAGGAGATGTGCAACCGCACTCGTTTGCATGCCTGCAATCGCGCGCAGTCAGTAGAAGTATTCTGCATGATTCTTAAGTTATAGCATGGATCTTTCGTTATATTCCGGAAAGTTCGCTAGCTGGTAGCAATAACAGAGCAGTGGATGACCGATTGCCCAAATAAAGTCAAGCAACCTCTTTCACACAAAGGGAAGATCCATGCTATAAACAAACGAGCGAAAACATGCAACGTTCCTTTCGGGTCGTCGCGTGAAAACGGTGACGTCCTCCCAGTAACATAGGGCTCGGAGAACCAATCACTCTCTCGAAATTAGCGGTAACCAGCCTGGAGGGAGGTCGTCTCGGAAATAATAAAAGGACCGCCCCAGCGCCTCGGAATAGATTTCGTTCGCAAATCACCCGCTTAGCTTTTCTATATAACCGCTAGTACACCGCTTATACTGACTGATTCGAGCTTGCTGTAACAGCTTCGTTTGCCGTAGCTTCTGTGCGCGCTTCGCGGCTCGTTTAACGGGCGAAAGAACATTGTATTCATTGTACCTTTTTTTGTAATATATTGCTTTATTAGACTAATTCACGTTGGTTCGTGTAACTGCCTTTCCTCGTGTTTGTCTTCCTCTCGCTACACCGCGTTTACGCGTGCTCTCGAACATATACATTGCACACATGAAATGTGTAGCCACAAAATAAGTGATCCATGCCGCACACAAGCGCGTGCCGTGTATGTGCGTTGAGCGCACCACACACTATCGAAGCTTGTTTATTTTATATTATTCCGTAATATTGCATTAGATATTCTTCCAATATATATATGTATATGTTTATTATATACTGGATTCATACCCATATGCAACGTCGGAAGTGTAAGGCGGTGTAAGACATATATATTTTTGCGCCCGTGCTGAGATGTACGTTACATCGCGGCGATTATGGCAAATCGCGAAGCGTCCCTTAGCGAACAGCTGTTATCGATCGTTATTGATTACCAGACATTCTCAATTGTTCTGGAGCCTCGGGCCGTCGCGTCGCGTCCGCTCGAGATCCTCGAGCCCGAGGCTCCACAATTGAGAATCTCTGGTTAATCAATAACGATCGATAACAGCTGATCGCTAAGGGACTCTTCGCGATTCGCCGCGATGTAACGGGCGTCTGAGCACGGGCGCAACAATATAATGCATATTATAATGTATACACATGCACATATTTATGTATACGTAATTACAGCGCCTATATATATGTATGTATATATACATATATACACACACAGTGTTGAGAATAAATAATACAATATACACAAACCTTCATTACATACATTTTGTGTATATACGTATATATGTACATACACAAAATATATGTCATGAAGGTTAGTGTATATTGTATTATATATTCTCAACACTGAAAGTATATATATGTTCATAAACATAATGCGCGTGTACATATTTGTGTGTGCGTGCGTTTATATACATAATGTACATAGTCCCACATATGTAATTATTATAGGCGCTGTAATTACGTATACTTATATATGTGTATGTGTATACATTATAATACGCATTATATGTAACCCTTACACAGCATTCACCCTTACCGGGTGTCCCATTTTAATCTACTCCTCCAAAAACTGTTATTTTTAATTTGAGAAAGAAATGCTTTTACACAACAGTTGTTTGGCAGAGTGACACATGTAATGATTCCGATGTGCGTCATGTCGCAGATGTCGTTTTCAAGAAAAGACGACTAATTTCTATGGAACTTGACTTTTGTCTGATAAAAGTTATACATGTCATCGAGATATTTTACTAAAATAAAGCTCTTTCGTTTCTAAGATATTTTAAATTTTGCTATGATATTTGCAATATAAAATATATGAAATATCTCGTAGTCTTCACTTTTCGAGGATTTTACCTTGAGATTTTTATATGTAGAACAAAAAGAATTGAATTTGTTGAAAGAAAAACGCAAAAACTATTTTTAGAAATTTGATTGCATTTTGTACAATGTACATTCAATTTTGCAAAATTGTAAATGTCAAAAATTATATTATTATTCGCTTTATTTCGTTATTCTGTGCATAAAAGTATGAAGATACAGTCATCGAAAAGTGAATATTCTACGAGACATTACATTTTTTATAAAAAGTACGACAAAATTTAAAATATCTCAGGACATTGTAACGAAAGAGAACTTTATTATAGTGTTTCGAAAATGTCTCAACGAGATGTACAACTTTATGTGAAGGAAAAAATCAAGTTTCATAAGAAATTAGTCCCCTATTTTTTGAAAATGACATGTACGACACAACTGACATCGGAATCTTGTGTCCCCCTTCAAAGCAAACAACTTTTGTTTGAAACATATTTATCTGCAAATAAGTTGTGAGGATACAAATTCCTTACGCTTTATTTTGTCCACCTTGTACGTTATATTGTTTATATATTTATACAATCAAGTGACTAATACATGCACAGCACATTTTTTCTTAAATGTACAAAAAGGATCGAAATTATGTAATTTTGATTATTGATACTATAGAATGGGCCCCTCCAACGCCCATTCCCGTGAGAACGCACCCAATATATTTGCTTTCGTCTCTCCGATTGTAATGTACAAAAAATACATTTGTAATAATCAGTACCGTCACAACAGACGCTTCTGATTTTTATTATACTATAGATGGATTACAGAATAGGCCCCTCCAACGCCTATTCCCGTGAGAACGCACCCAATATATTTATGTCCGTCTCTCCGATTTTACTTTAGAAATGAAACATTTCTAATTATCAGTTCCGTCATAACAGACGCTTCTGACGTTTTACTTTGTCAGTACCGTCAGAACAAACGCATCTGATTTTTATTATAATCAACAGTCCGAATACACGCTTTTGGCATTTTATTTTGTCACTACCGTCAGAATAGACACATCTGATTTATATTACAATCAGTACCGTCCGAATAGACGCTTGTGGCATTTTATTTTGTCACTAGCGTCACAACAGACGCATCTGATTTTTATTATAATCAACAGTCCGAATACACGCTTTTGGCATTTTTTTTTGTCACTACCGTCAGAATAGACGCATCTGATTTTTATTATAATCAGTACCGTCCGAATAAACGTTTGTGGCATTTTATTTTTCCACTACCGTCAGAGCAGACGATTGTGACATTTAGTTTCCCAATACTAAACAAATACTTTATTCATTGAGACATGTTATATTTAAACAAACAAGTAAAGGGCTCTGAGAGTCGACGCGGTTCTTGATGCGTTAAAATATCAGATTACTGATTTATTGATTCATTGTACATTCAATCCGTACGTTTCGGCTCAGGATTGAGCCATCTTCAGCGATATAAATTAATATTTGATCAAGTTCTCCATTATACTCTAGTGAGTTTCATGATTGGAAGATCCAGAAACGATGTTAGTTTGTAAATGACTACGAGATCAAAATCAAGTAGTCAAGAGAACGAGAACATTACACAGAAAGCCATTATCAAAGAATCAGGTACAACGTTTTATCCGAAACATCACACGATAAAGAGGTTCCGAAATAACGGTCTTGTCAAGAGAGCACACACATGGTAAAATGTGTGTGCTCTCTTGACAAGACCGTTATTTCGGAACCTCTTTATCGTGTGATGTTTCGGATAAAACGTTGTACCTGATTCTTTGATAATGGCTTTCTGTGTAATGTTCTCGTTCTCTTGACTACTTGATTTTGATCTCGTAGTCATTTACAAACTAACATCGTTTCTGGATCTTCCAATCATGAAACTCACTAGAGTATAATGGAGAACTTGCTCAAATATTAATTTATATCGCTGAAGATGGCTCAATCCTGAGCCGAAACGTACGGATTGAATGTACAATGAATCAATAAATCAGTAATCTGATATTTTAACGCATCAAGAACCGCGTCGACTCTCAGAGCCCTTTACTTGTTTGTTTAAATTTTCGAGAGTCCTTGACCTTTTATTTATTGATGTTATATTTAAACGATATATTTATGCAATATCGTAACTTTGTAAATATTACTACGGACGTGTTGGAAATAGCGATAGATGTCCATCTTCTATAATTTTTATAAAGTGTTGTCTCATCTGTCCTACTTGATAGGAATATTTTACATTACAAGGATTGCCTTGTAAGACTATAGTTGTGGCAAAAGCTGCGGCGTAAATTCCGCAACTTGTAGCGTCTGGTTGTGCATCAACTTTCTCAAAAATAATGTCACTTTGCCTTATTTTTGGATATCGACGCTTTATATATTCTCTTTCCTTGCGTACCAATTTGTCGTATGTACAGCCAGGTATACTGTCATATACGAACAGTTTGGTGCCATCACAAAATATACATCGCCAGTGTTGAATTCCTCCTGCTTTACTTTTTCCTCCAATTATTTGTAAGCTTTTGTCGCTCTTACTAGCGTCAATATAATGAGGACATTCTTGATATTGTACACTTTGCGTTTCAAAAGGAGTACTTTGTCTTACAATGCGTAAAAATTCATCTATCGATTCGTCCGTTAGGAGGTTGTTGCAAGACAAAACATTCTTTTTCACAACGGAAATAGGTATAATAATTTCATTTAAATTCATTATTCGTCTTGCCTTATCCTCTTCGGTTATATCTGGCTTGTAGCTTGTACCAATATATGTACAATCATCATCCTGCTCCATATCTGGAGCTATCACATTAGTGGTAATTGCTGTGTTTATCGGCAAAATGTCACATTTTAACGTTTCTTTATTTTCATTAATGACATTTTCGCATTTTACTGCATTTTGCTCAATAGCTTTTGACTACTTAATTTTTTACTTGCTTCTTGTGCTTCTATAATATATATTGGCTCCCTTATAGGCATATTCCTTGCATGACGACTATTCAAGATTTCCGGAAGCATGCTATCGTGGTAGAAGCGTTTTAGCAAAGGCAGCATATTAGTTTCCCAAAAAGCATTGTCTCTATTTACATGCACTATTTTCATGCTTTTTGGTGTCCATACAACAAAAATGCAATATTCTCGTTGCGTTATGTTTAATTGACCTTGAACCTGATAAAAAAATTTATGATTTCTATTCATATTGTCAGGATTTTTTGTATCAAAGATGTTCTTCAAGGAAGCCAATTTTTCTATGGCTTCTTCTGCTGTTAAATTTTCAGCCGACTGAGGACATTTAATCTCCACCAGACCATCTTCGTCAATGAGCCCATCGGGAGAAGCACCCAGGAATGGATTTTTACCATCAATGAACAATCCGCAAGGTTTTATTTGTTTCTTGAGTTTTGCGGCTAACTCTTTCCTTGCATCCTCCTCTCGATCGCGACCATATTTCATGGCTGCAGTGTCAATGCACGGAGGAAACAAAATATCTTTCACAGTTGGTGCGCGAGGCGTTTGCAATCTCATACGACATACCCTTCCAAAATTGGATGCTGTCAACATGAGATTTCTTGTGACTATCCACAGCTCAGAATCACCTTGATCTATTGTGTTTCGTTCAATCTGCTTCCTGTTTTCCGCGTTTTCAGCCAACATCTTAAAACGATGTTGCCTTTTTCTTTGGAATTCATCATCTGAATCGTCTGGTTTTTGCGAGTGCGGGCCATAATGGCGATCTGTTCCTGATTTTCGCTTCGGTCTTTTTTGCCTTCCATCGAATTGTCGAGATTCTCTGGTTCTCGCAACTTTTATTTGCCGTCGCTTCTCCAGTTTCTCGACAACAGGTGGAACTGCTTTACCTCTGACCTTATGCACTCTTGTAAGGATGTTTTGTGTATTGTATTGCACAGCTGATCCCAAAACTCTAGCATTATAAGAGCCTCGTTTGCCAAAATTAACGCGCTTTCCGCCAATTTCTTTGCAGATTATGGAATTGAACGATTCTGCAGGATTATTTGTGTAATTTAACAGTAAACTATCTGAATAACCTGCTATATATCTTACAGCAATCTGTATTTTTTGGTACAGACCATACAGTTTCAGATCGTTTACGTAGTTTGTCTTCGTTTCATCTTCGCATTTACGACCGCGTTTCTTACATTCCGTATGCTCACCAAATACGTGGCTAGGAATCATGTTCAATATATCTTCTCGTAATTTCGTAGCCTGCAAATGAGGAGGTATGTTTTCTTTTCTTCGTAAAGAAGCTAATTCCATTATCTCTTTTCGTATTGGTAAAATGTTGCTCTTTACAACATTTCTAAGCTGTACAAAATTACGTTTCCTTTTTTGTCTTTTTGGCTGAGTTGTTTCAGCCACGTTTTTTAATTTATTGCTTAGATTACGAAGCAGATGGTTGGTACATTCTATTTTTTGTACTCTTACCTTCATTTCGCGATATGGGTCATTTTTGAGTATACAGTGATATACATTACTGTCGCCATCGGCGATAAGTGTTCTGTATATCAATCCGTGCATTTCCAGGCTACTATTGAAACCTTCTGCAATGGCATCGCTCTCCATACTTGTGGAGCTTGCGTCGCGATTAAAATTTTTGTAGCATTTGTGACTTTTTGCTTTACAATTTCTTCGCTCCGCTACGTCGCATACCGTGCAATATTTGTTGCGGATGCCAACGAAGAGAATTTTCCTTGTGCGGTAACCGATTATGGCACCTGCACCGGAAAGTGAATCGTACGCTTTATCGTACGATCTCTTCATCCAACTGCCATCCGCAACAACTGTTATATACGGAATACCATTTATCGTTTCATTTTTTTCTATCGCGAGTTGTTTTTCCTCCTCGGCTGCCATTTTCATACTTTCCATGGCCGTTTCTAGAAAACTGTCAACTAAGTCTTCGCGAAACTTAATGTATGTGGGTTCAGACATGCAAGGAATGTTCATGGCTGCACATAGCTCTTCTAGCTGGGCGTAACCAATCCCAGCTGTTATTGTTCCAGCTACAACAGCTCTATGAACATCTAATATTTCGTCGGAATCTACGGGTTCAGACCAAAAATTGTCTTCAAAGTTGCACGTTTGACATTTGAAGAAGAATTGCGTGAGTAACCCACGGCGACGAGATTTTATGCATGTCCAATCTTCAAATGAGCACTGAAATGCTGCCTTATATTTATGATTGTCAAATGTTCTATGCAATTCTTTCAAGAAAAAAGATGGGTCCATAATGCGACGACCTTCAGGCTCATGTTTTTCGATACGACCTGTATCCGTACCGCCTTTCTCGATAACGAGAGTATGATTCTCAATATCGTCATCATCAGGTGATGTCCAATATTGGACATAATCTGTGCATTCCGGCGTTTCAGCCGGGCACGTTTGTTGGGTACAAAGCTCCACATCCATCGTACCGGGAGTAACCAGTGATTCCACTGATTTCCGGACATAGGTAGGTTCCTTCGCACCCTCAACAAGAATATAATGTTCAATATCGTCATCTTCGCGATATTGGACATTGTCGTACATACCTGTGCATTTCGGCGTTAGAGCCAAGCACGTTTGTTGGGTACGAAGCTTTACATCTATCGTACCGGGAGTAACCAGTGATTCCACTGATTTACGGACATTGGTAGATTTCTTCGTACCCACAGTGCCATTTGTTTCTTCGCGCAGCTTCTTCAGTAACTGTCGCCTGCAAATAAAAATAAACATAAATATACACAAGAATTAATGAAAAAGCATCTTATAAAATAATGTTCAGTATTGTGTCATATTATATAATATTGTGTAATTTACGTGAAAATATTAATCGTCAAACATAAACAACCTCTTAAAAATTACAATGGTCCTTTACTTCTTCTTTACTACATTTATATTTTTCATCATTAGATTTTTAATCCTTAATGGTCACACTGGGTAAAATACACCCCAACGTTTTTTTGACTTCGAAGACGACCCAGTAAACCAGTAGAAATGGGCCTTTTGCCGTCATCTACAGGTAGTTTTTTTGCAAATCAAACCTATACAGTCTTTTTAAGGAAGACTTAAACTACAACAGGATATTTTTTTTTTTTTTTAAAGGTCACCTACAATTTTTTATACACGTGCAAACACGCTGGGGTCTATTTCACCCCGTGTGACCATTACGGGATTTTCCGGAGGTGTGACCATTAAGGGTTAATAAAAATAAACTATAATAGTATAAATAAAAATGTATGTCTTGGAAATGTTTTATTAGCAATACTGTCACAGCAAACGCTTCTGGTTCGTATTGCTATCAGTACCGTCGGAATAGATGCTTCTGAATATTATTGAAGCCAGTATCGTCGGATTAGACACTTCTGGTATTTATGTAAACCAGTCCCGTCAAAATAGACGTTTGTGGTATTTGCTTCTTACTGTTTTACATGCAACCAGTACCGTCGGATTAGACGCTTCAGGTATGTGGACCACCCCCTCGGGGGTGTGCCATTTTGACGAAGGTACCCAATTCGTTGGGTACCGGGTGAGGGGGCTCCCCTTTGATCCGTTGACCCACTCGGGTAGTACCGGCGGTTCATGACCGTCGGGAGAGCCCGGTGGCAAGGATCGGGGTCTAAGAGCACACCATAAACCGTAATCTCCGTCAGCAGTGAAGCTGGCGGAGACCGGGGGGCCCTTCTCAGGGCCCGCGAGGTGGGCGGCTTCTATAAAAATCGCCCGGTCGGCCGGGGCCGTTAGGGAGGAGGTCTGCTCCTTCCACCGCGCCACGGGGTGGGGTTGGGGAGGGTGGTCCCCGTTCCCGAGGCGGGCAGGAATGCCGTCTCGCCGAGGGAATGGGAAGACCCCTTCCTTCTTTCCTCCATTGCACACCGGTGCTCCGGCAGGAGGGGGAGGGGGGGTATCCCTCTTTCAACCCGGCCCAGGACGTGGTCCTGGGCTGGTTGGAGGAAAGGCCCACACTCGGCGGATGCACACCAGGGACGTGGTCCCACGGTCTGCCGAGTGTGGAGGGTCGTCTGGGCCGCTCGGACGTATTCCGAGGTCGGGGCCAGCGACCTGGGAGGGTGACCGCCCGGGCCACTCGGACTTATTCCGAGGTTGGGGCCGGGCGATTTTTCTAGAAGGAGACCCGTCGGGCCGCTCGGACATATTCCGAGGTCGGGGCCGGCGGGTCTGGCCGCCGGGTGAAATAGACCGGCGGCGAGTAAGGTAACTCCGATGGTCGGGGATCGCATCCTTTCCGAACCCGGCCATTGGAGTAGAAGGTTAGCCAGGGTGCGGAGGTTACCTCGGTCCTGGTTAAGGACTTCATGCTGGTCGCCACGGCGGGCAGGACCTTGGGTGGGGTGCGACACCCTTCGGTACCTGTCTGTCCGTGGGGCCCCCCGCGTGGCGGCGCCCGTCACGGTGCCCACCGGGTCGGAGCGGTGGGGGCCCTGAAAGCCCATGGGGGGCTGGGCCTTGATGCCCTCTCCTCATGGGTGAGTAAGGGACTGGAGTCCCAGTTGCCCTGCTGCTGGCAGGGGGCTGGGGCATAGGGGGCGACCCCGAGCCGTGACGGGTAGCGGGATTAAACCAAAATGACGGATTTAGCAAACGAAACATTATACACAGAGGACAAGGAGGAGGGATGCCTCTCTGAACAAGGGAGCATGGCCTCGGAGCGCGTCAGCGCTAGTGATGGCAAACGCCTCAGGAAGAGCAACTTGTCGGGCCCGAAGAGCGCGAGGGAGAGAAGGATGAGGAGCGTAACCTCCACATCGGTTGGAGATGAGATCTCCCGATCTAGAATGAGGGACCGATCCACCCACCGAGGAAAGCGTAACGTATCCGTATCCGCTGGCTCGAATTGCACGGATACGGACATAGAGATGGAGGACGTCGATGTTCTCACGGTTGATGACGGTGATAGCACCGAGTTCTCGGCTCTCGAAAAAGAGTTGAGGGGTCCGGATCGCCCAGCTACATCGAGCGCGTATGCGAACAAGGACGCATACAAGGAAAAGGCTGCAGCCAAGGAGATTCTGTACATTCAGAATCCGGATGTCCCTGCCAACCTTTCCAAAAAAAGAAAGGTCAAGGAGGCCCTGGAAAGGGAGAGACTGCGGGAGGCACCCACTGCCTCGCTTCCGGGTCTCATCCTTGAGCAGATTAAGGCCATCGATAAAGTAAACGAGGTCTCAAAAAATCTGCAGGGAGGGCAAAAAGGCAACCTGAACGATGCGGCTGCCACAATCGCAGCAGCCGCATACTATCTGGCTCAAAGGATGAATGAGCCAGAGACAGGGGTGGTGCGGGATATGGAGCTTGACGAGCTTCGGCAGAAGATTACCTTTCAACAAGAGGAGATCGAAAAGCTACAAGGATTGCGGCAACAGAATGAGCAGCTGCAGCAACAACTGCAGAAGCTGCAAGCGCAAGTTCAAGTGTTGCAACTTGCCCCTGAGAGGCCTCCCACAGAGGAGAATCAGGGAAACAGAGGCAAGAGGAAACGCGCTGTTGCTCGGATTGATAGCGATTCGGACAAGGAAGAGTGCTGGCGGGAGGAGATTTTGCAGCAAATAGAGGCAGAAGGGATGCCGCCGGTTATCAGACCGGCCATTGCCGGGGTGGCCAAGGAGATCAAACCGGCGGTCCCCCCCAAGGGAAAGGAGGACCTCGAGGGGAGGCTTCTTAGTTCGCTAACTAAGAGAATGGAGAGCCTCTTCGAGGGACTGGCCCAAAAGATGGGCCTACAGCGGGGGGATACTGTACCCCCCAAGAAGTCCGTCTCGGCTGGCCTGAAGAAAACCAGCAAAGAAAAAAGCAAAGGGGCACTCCCGGCGGCCGTGACACCTAACGATGCTGGCGCTGGTAGCGCAATACGGAGTAAAGCGCTGATTGGGGGAGTAGGGGGAATACAACCCCCTCCTCCCATCAACGCGCAGAGTGGTACTCCCGGGACCTGGGCGACAGCTCTTGGGAGAAAGGCTAAGAAGGATGCGAAAGCGGAGAGGAAGCAAGCTGCCGGGCCTAATTCTGCTGCCGGAGTAAAGGGCAAAGTTGGACAAGCCAAGGCCGCTTCAGGGAAGCAGTCACCGGCTGCCACCAATAAAGTGGCCAAGAGAAGGGTGCCGCGTACTGCGGCGGTCACCCTTACGTGCCCAGAGGGGGAGTATGCTGATTGCGTTAGGCTAGCGCGTCAGCATATTAAATAATCGGAGGTGGGCATGGAGAAGGCGCCCACGATGAGGCGAACGGTGACCGGGGCCCTCAACATGGAGGTCTCCGGACCTGACAGCGGCATTAAGGCGGACGCTCTGGCAAAGAGGATGTCGGAGCTGTTCGCCGGTAAAGAGGGGATCCGTGTCGCTCGGCCTGAAATGACGGCGGACCTCAGGCTGAGCGATATGGACGAATCGATAACCATCGAAGAGATCAGGGAGGCTCTGGCGAAAAAGGGTGGGGCTTCCCCCATGGGCTTCCAAGTGGGGCCTGTACGCCGGGCGCCCAATGGGCTCTGCACCGCGTGGGTTCGGTGCCCTCTCGCTGCGGCAAACGTGCTCTCGCGCGAAAGTCGCGTGGATGTGGGGTGGGCGCGCGCGAGGATCCAGCTCCTGGAGCGGCGCCCGCTTCAGTGTTATAGATGCTTGGAGGTGGGCCACGTAAGGGCCACCTGTCGCAGCGGGGCTGACCGCACCGGTTGCTGCTACCGGTGCGGTGAGAAGGGGCACCAGGCTCGAGAGTGCGATGCGCCAGTCAGGTGCGCGGTGTGTGGCGAGCAGGGACGCCCGGACGGGCACAAGGTGGGTAGTAAGGCCTGCCCATCTGCCAAGAAAGGGAAGGGCAGTAAAGCCCCGCCTGCCAAGACCGTGGCCGAAGGCGGGACTGAGGCTGCTGCTGGGGGGAAAGCGACTGTGAAAAAACTGTTGCCCTCCTCCACCGTTAAGGCTCAGGTGAACAAGGTGGAGAAGGTGAAACTAAACCTCAAAATAGCAAAAAAAACCTGAAGAGGAGAGGATGGACTGGACTGAGGGGGGGAACTCCACAGGGTGGGTGGAGCCCTCTCGCCTAACGTCAGCGCAAGTCCCCCTGCTGGAGACGTAAAAAAAAGGGCCTGCCAAGGGTGAGTCCGAGAGGATGGAGGTGGAGGCCTCCGGATCAGAGGCCCGATAATGGCTAAGATCCTCCAGGCCAATCTCAATCATGCCCGCGCCGCCCAGGATCTTTTTCTACACTCAATGGCGGCGCGAGGCTGTGGCTTGGGGATCATCGCCGAGCCGCTCCGTCCGCCGCTGCGCCACCCTTGCTGGGCGGTGGATAACAGTCGAAAATCGGCGATCTTCTGGAGGGAGACGCCACAATCTCCCCCGTGCACTCGGTGCGAGGCCGGGGACGGATTTGTGGCTGTAAGGTGGCGGCCCATCTACGTTGTGGGGGTGTACATCCCTCCGAGTCGGTCCCTGGCCGAAGTGGAGGGGGTGTTGGACGAGATAGGCGCATGTGTGCGCCGGCACCTCCCCGGCCAGGTTATGGTGGCGGGGGACTTCAACGCGAAATCATCGCTGTGGGGTTCCCCGCGCACCGACGCTAGGGGTCGCGTCCTGGAGGGATGGGCGGCGGGGCTCGGTCTGTGTCTAATCAACACGGGCCGAGTGAGTACCTGCGTGCGCTGGCAGGGGTCCTCGGTGATTGATCTCACCTGGGCGTCCCCCCCTGCCGCGCGCCTGATACGCAATTGGGGGGTGGTTACCAGTGAGGAGTCGCTGTCGGACCACCGATACATCGAAATGGTGGTCCAGGCCGCCCCCCGAGACGTGCTCGCCCGTCGCCGCTCCGCTGACGCACAACAGAAAAGATGGGCCCTCAAGAAGCTGGACCCAGACCGCTTTATGGCGGTCATTGTGGGGTCCACGTGGGGAGACGAGGAGGAAGATGGGGTTAGATGTTACTGCGGAGGTCGACCGGTTGCGCGGGGTTGTGACGCGAGCCTGTGACGCGTCGATGCCTCGGGTGACAAGACCCCCTCCGAGAAGGGCAGCTTACTGGTGGACGGAAGATATCGCCGAGCTGAGGCGTTCCTCCGTCCACGCAAACAGAGAGTGGCTGCGTGCCCGCGCTGGGCGCGGGGACCGTGATAAGGAAGAGGCCGGGGAGAGATGGCGTGCTGCCCGCCACTCTCTCTCCCGTGCCATTTGGGCGGCCAAGGAACGGGCCTGGGGAGAGCTTCTTCAGACTCTCGAAGAGGATCCGTGGGGGCGTCCGTACAAATTGGTGATGAAAAAACTCAGACCATGGACGCCCCCTACGACGGAGACTCTGGACCCCCAGTTTGTCGACAGGGTAGTGGGAGCCCTGTTCCCGGTCGATAGGGGAGGTGAAGTCCTTTTCCCGGTGGTGGAAGTGCCGGAGTGGGAAGAGGACTTGGGGGTCACCCGAGAGGAGCTGACGAGAGCTCTCCGTAGGGTCCGGGGAAGGAAAACCCTGGGCCCGGATGGAATTCCAGGCAAGGCCTGGATCTTGGCCGCGGGGGAACTGGGCGGTCGGCTGATACGTGTGTTCACGGAATGCCTGAGGACCGGCCGGTTCCCCGCAAGTTGGAAGGAGGCCAGCCTAGTCCTCCTCCCTAAGGAAGGTAAGCCCGCGGATTCCCCGTCCGCGTATAGGCCCATTTGTTTGCTGGACGAGGCTGGAAAACTGTTCGAACGAATTATCGTCGAACGCCTCGCCCGGCACCTGTCCCGGGGGGAGGGTCCCGACCTTGCCGAAGCGCAATTCGGCTTCCGTGTGGGGAAGTCGACTATTGACGCGATCGAGCACGTCCGTACCCTCACGGAGGCCAAGACAAGGGAAGGCAGGGTGGTGTTGGGGATATCCTTTGATATCTCCAACGCTTTCAACACCCTGCCATGGGAGGTAATAGGACGGGCGCTGGAACATCACCGAGTCCCGCCCTACCTCATAAAGGTCATTGAGGACTACTTCCGGGACAGGCGACTGGCCTATACGGACAGGGATGGGGTTGTCCGAGTCCGCCTTATCGAGTGCGGGGTTTCGCAGGGGTACGTGCTGGGCCCCCTGCTATGGGACATTGGGTACGACTCGGTACTCCGCGTGGCTCTCCCCGTCGGTTGCTGGCTTAGCGGCTACGCGGATGACACGTACCTAGGAGTCGGCGGGGACAACTGGGAGGATGCAATTAGGCTGGCGAACGCTGCGGCGGCTAGTGTGGTGCGCTCCATCAGGCGGCTCGGCCTGGCGGTGGCCCCCCAGAAGACGCAGGCGACCTTCTTCTTTAATCGTTTGAGGAGGAGGGGGTCGCGGGGGAGGCCGCCGCCGGGGTGCTGCCTGGTGATAGAGGGAGTCCGCGTCCCGATTACGGCCCATCTTAAGCACCTGGGCCTGTGGCTGGACCAGACCTGGAGTTTCGGCGAGCACGTGGCTCGCGTGGCTCCCAGGACGGCGGCCGTGGCTAAAAGCCTCAGCCGGCTGTTGCCGAATCTGGGTGGGGCGAGCGGCCGCGTGCGCCGACTATACGTGGGGACGGTCCACTCGGTGGCGCTGTACGGCGCCCCTGTGTGGGCGGAGAAGGTGGCGGCCAGCGAACGGCTTAGGCGGCCGCTTGTCGGCGCCCAGCGCACGATCGCCATCAGGGCGGCGCGGGCCTATAGGACCGTCTCCCATGTGGCGGCAACAACTCTCGCCGGGGTTCCCCCCATTGACCTTCTCGCCAAGTCACATGCCCGCACGTATAGACGCGTGCGGGCAATACGGGATGGGGGGGGAGAGATAACTGCGGGAGTCAGGCGGGCGCTAAGACTCCAGGCCAAGGAGGCCCTCCTGCGCGAGTGGGAAAGATATCTTGTCAATCCCAAGCTCGTTAGCGGCAGAAGGGTCAGAGAGGCGGTCCAGCCACAGTTAAGAGAGTGGTTTGAGAGGAGGGGACGCGGACTGTCGTTCCGTGCGACGCAGGTGCTCACCGGGCATGGTTGCTTTGGTGAGTATCTGTGCCGCATAGGAAGGGAGTGCACCACCAGGTGCCATCACTGCCCGGAGGAGTTAGACTCGGCGCAACATACGTTGCAATTTTGTCCAGCATGGGACGAGGAGCGCCGATCCCTTCGGGACAGTGTCGGGGTGGATCTCTCCCTCCCGGCCATTGTGGCGACCATGGTCGGGGGGGAGAATCAATGGAAGGCATTCCGTACCTTCTGCGAAAAGGTAATGCAGCAGAAGGAGGAAGCGGAGAGAATTAGGAGGGGGGAAGCTTCTCCTCCTTCTGACAGTGGCGACGACGGCAACGGAGGGCCCCCTGGCCCCCGGCGGAGAATAGTCAGAAGGCGGTGCCGGGGCCGTAGAGGGGTCCCTCCTGTTGACCCCGATGGAGATGGCGGGGGCGACGGATGACAACGAGGGGGGGGGAAGGCGTGAAATACGGTTAGAGTGCGCTTGGCCCCCCCCCCATCGGCCTTCTGTAAAAGGAAGGTGCTAAACAGAGAGGGAAGCTGAAGACTGGCCGGAGATACGCCTTCTTTACTCTCTGGCCGGCGGTACAGGAGAAAGTTTGGGGGGGCTTTTGGCGCGCGGGCGGGGAATCCCGCGTGCCAAATGCATCGCCCCCCTACAGGAGGGAAGGCGGGACTGGATGGTGTCCCCAGTCCTGCCACATCTGCGAGAGAGCATAGCCCGCACAAGGGCTGGGCGGGGAGGGATCAAGTGTCCTCTCTTCGCCGGGCATATGCCTTTTTGAAGGCATGGCGCAGGGGGGAACCCGGAAGAATCAGTGCGTTTCCCGGGTTTTCCCCCCCCCCCCCTTAGAGACTGCGCCGGGACGGACACCCGCTGGAGTTTTAGTGGGTAGGCCATACATGTGGTATCGTTGGCGATGCACATGTCATGGAATCCCACACTCCCCTCGTTAGTTCCTCTCCCCGGAGGCGAGGGGGTCTTCCCCGAAAGGGGCTACTGGGTAAACCTGGGCTTTGTCTCAGGGATCCCAGTAGTGGAAGATTTCTCCAGCGTCACAAAAAAAAAAAAAAAAAAAAAGCTATGTGGACCAGTCCCGTCCAAATAGACGCTTCTGGTTTTTCTTTCTAAGTACTACTTTACATGCAACCAGTACCGTCAGATTAGACGCTTCTGATATTTATGTGGACCAGTCCCGTCCAAATAGACGCTTCTGGTATTTGTTTCTAACTACTGTTTTACATGCAACCAGTGCCGTCGGATTAGACGCTTCTGGTATTTATGTGGACCAGTCCCGTCCAAATAGACGCTTCTGGTTTTTCTTTCTAAATACTACTTTACATGCAACCAGTACCGTCGGATTAGACGCTTCTGGCATTACATTATTACAATAATTACTACAAAGTACAGTAATAAAACACTTGTATGCCGTTTAGTTTTAATGTAAGATTAAGTTACGCTAAAATCGCATTGTTATTTTTAAGAGGTTGTTGTATTTCTTTGTAATCACGATAAACAATTTCTAGAATTGTTTTGGTCTACATAATTGTCGCAACACTAAGTTTGTATGTAAGTTTCGCATAACATGAAATAAGCATAAATCCGCCAAAAAATGTATTTAAAAAAGTTTGTTTAGTGAAATGTGTGTACTAAGAAACATTCGCTACATTTGTAATTTATCCTCCTAGCCCAGTCAAAATAGGTCTGCTTGAAGCAAGTGGGCGAAATAATTCCAATAGTTTTGAAACTTGGTAGAGATATTCGTATAGGCTTTCTAATGAACGTATACAGTCCTTTAAAATTGAAGGTGAGCGTTGGCCGCCATCTTGAACAATAGGTGCACTTTTTTTTTTTGCATATCTCGTAAAATATTTACTTTATTTAAAAAGTAGTTATTATTAAAATAAAAGCTTATTAAATTGTCTACAAAAAGAGATTCAATTTTTGGATAACTATAATAGTTTTCCAGAAAATTAACTGTGAATGTTGCTTGAATAGGTAGTGAACTCCAAATACTTTATATATTGTATACAGGGTAGTAAGTACTCCAAAAGATTATAGGCCGGTTGTTCCAACGTATTGGTAAACAAATATGTCTATCTTTGATTAATTCAAAGGAAAAACAAAAACATATATATATGATATGTCTAGTACTTAAAAATTTTGTTTTTCTACAAAATTCAGAAAACCACTGGTTATTTTGATGAAACTTTGAACACACACAGTGTTTCATCGAAATAACCCGTGGTTTCCAAAATTTTTGGAAAAAACAAAATTTTTTATTCAACTTTGACACCCTGCATTTTTGAAACTAAGCAGTTTCGGACATATGGTCATACAAAGTTTGCGTCTTAAATTTGCGTGAAGAACCACCCCTTATAATCTTTTACAGTATTTAACTACCACCCTGTAATGATTAAATAAAAAATGTTTAATAAACATAGGTCGAAAACTCAACCGTTTCTGAGATATCAACATTTTTGTATATTCCTGCTATGACTGACCTTTCTAACATTTTTGTTTACACCATTTTGTACACCCTTTTATTTTAAATATTTTTCTTTATCTCTTGTATTTTGGAAGTTATACGCAAAAAAAAGTAAAAGCGCCCTTTTTAGGTTGAAAATCATAGGGCGATGAGGCAGTAATAAAGCATATTCACGTAATTCATGTATTGAGTCAGTCTACATACCCCCAAAATTTTATCCAACTAGAAGAGTTCGGGTTGGGGGTGTTCTTTTGTAAGTCAGTCATAGTAATATACAAGAATGTTTTTCATCTCAGAAACGGTTGAGCTTTCGACCTATGTTTATTAAACTTTTTTTACTCAGTATAATGAATACTATCTACCCAGTAAGTCTTGAACCCTTTCTTTTAAACACCCTGTACAATATAGAAAGTATTTGGAGCTCGCTAGGTATTCACGCGGCATTCACAGCCTATTATAGTTATACAAACTATTATACTTGCCAAAAAATTGAATAATACTTACCCTTTTTGTAGACAATTTAATAAACTTTCGTTTTGATACTAACTATTTTTGTTAGTCAATATTTTACGAGATATATGAAAAAAAAACAAAAAGTGCATGTATTTGTCAAGACGGCGGTAAACCTTCCATTTTTCAGGACTTTTGGACGTTCATTACTAAGTCTAAACATCTCTACCAAGTTTGACAACTATTGAAATTATTTCGTCTTTTTTTTCATATTTTGACTGCAGTATTTGGAAAAATGAATAATTAGTACGTGTCATTTGTAATTTCAAGCAACATTTGTACACAAATAAATATTCGCCAACTATACTTTATCATTTGTTGCTTGTCCATAAACTGTTTGTTATCAGTATTAGTATCTACTCATGCCCTACATGCGCATATAAAAAAATTATATTTCTGTAAATAACATCACATATTAAATATCACAACAATTGCAAAATTGTATTTATTTATTGAAGTTATCAATAAAGAACTATAAGGAATAAAGCACATTTATTGTTCATTTCTATCCTACTATATTACTGGTTACATACAGGAATGTTATCAATACAGAGAATTATCGCTCGTCAAAAGCAAAAGCTAAGTAGTAGAATACGGCTGATCTTCCGAGCAATATTAGGGCGTTGTTAAAAAAAATATATAAGAGTATTTAAAATAAATTTAATTATCACAGGCCCACGTTTTGACCTTACTTGGTCTTCCTCAGGGCATATCATAGAATTACATCCAAAGAATTAAATATTAATAAAGGAATCAAACTGTTGGAGCTCACATCCGAAGCATTGGAGTTATTGCAGAAAAACAAATGTGACACGATAAAGAAAACAAATTACAATGGTCACAGTCGAATTCGAATTTTACGTTGTCACAGAGCTCATAATTACCGATCACTTTTGATTGTAATCGGTAATTATGAGCTTTGTGACAACGTGAAATTTGACATCGACTTTGACTATTGTACATTGTTTTCTTTATCGTGTCACATTTGTTTTTCTGCGATAACTCCAATGCTTCGGATGTGAGGTCCAACAGTTCTTTTCATTCCTTTATTATTATTTAATTCTTTGGATGTAATTCTATGGTATGCCCTGAGGAAGACCAAGTAAGGTCCAAACGTTGGCTTCATAATTACATTTGTTATACTCACATATTTTTTTTTACAACACTAATATTGCTCGGAAGATCGGCCGTTTTCCACTACTTAGAGGAATATTATAAGTTACGCTAACAGGATAATATGAATCTTAAAAAATATTAAGTGCAGTTGACATTTTTTTATATTTATATAGTCCTGTTGGCGTAAATTATAATATTCCTGTGTGTAACCAGTAATATAGTAGCACAGAAATGAACAATAAATGTGCTTTATTTCTGATATTTCTTTATCGATAACGTCAGTAAATAAATAAAAGTTTGCAATTGTTATGATATTCAATACGTAGTATTATATAGAAAATTTCAATTTTATTAATGTGCGCATCAAGGCCATGAGTACATACTAACACTGATAACAAACGGTTTACGGACAAGCAACAAATGATAAAGTATGGTTGGCAAATGTTTATTCCTGTACGAATGTTGCTTGAAATTACAAATGACCTTGTATTTACATTTCTTGTATGTACATTAGTGCAGAGATGGTGAAGTTTTGCCCGCTGCCTGCTCGCATGGTGGGGGCACGCACACAGCACGGAGCCGTGTACGTGTGCGGTGGGCGCTCGGCGGCGGCTCGGCGCGGCTCGGCGCGGATCGGCCAGCTTCGGGCGAGTAGAAGAGCGCAGACATACACTCGGATGTCTCGTTCTTCTCCGAGTTGTAGGCTAGCAGCATAGCCATAGCCGATTCGTCGAAAGTCGTATGCGTTAGCGCGTCGGCTCACTTGGCTATTATGTTTCGCGTACTTTTTCAGTGATGTTGATTTATCAATGAAATATATATGATGACATTGCAGATGACAATGAAATCTGAAAAATATCCCTTCCCACACTAGGCGCGAGACACTATCGTGTGTCTCTTAATTATTTTACAAGTAAAAGTTATGAAAGTAATAGCCAAAAGTGTTGGTAAAATTTACTAATTACATAAATAATCTGTAATGAAATGATATCTTTATTCTGAAAATAAACGATATGAATTAAGTAATGAAATAGAAAACAGTAAAAGCGTAAATAATAGAAATCCACTCTTGGATTTATATGTATGGTTCTTTCTAAACAAATCTTGTTATTAATTTAGAAAGATGACTTCTGTTTGCAATTCTTACATCTTTTAAAAATAAAAATATATTACTGTACATTATTAACACACTGCGCAATTTATATTTTCTCTTTAACGTATTATTATTTGTTATATACGTATTATTATTTGTTCACTGTCAACATGCTTTGCGTTTTCTCTTTAACATATCGTCTTATCTGTCGGTACATGCGGCGCGCTTCCTCCATCTATGGTGCGGAGCGATCTATGAGTCGATGCGCATTTGTTTATACATTGGAAGTTGCAGAGGAACGTTTTGTTGTCTTTCTGATCGCCTGCACGTTCTGTAGCTCTTCTTCAGTCTCGCTTATTTTCACGGTATTTTCGCCAAATTTTCTAATATTTTCAATTTCTGTTTCTATTCTTTCACTTCTTTTCTTTATTTTTCGTCTTCTTTTTCTTTTATATTTCTGCATTTATATTTTTTATTTTTCTTTGTTTTTTCCTTCTCTTTCGCAGTCTTTTTGCTATTTTATTTATATCTGTGCTATATTCTACTCTCTTTCTATTATATTTCTTATTCAAAATGGAAACGTGTGATGAAGTAAAGAAAAGACCAAAGCAAAAGTTTTCACAAGCTTGGCTTAGCGACGATCGCTATAAACTTTGGATACGCCAAGTGCCATCTGACAACACCATTTTTTATTGCAATGTATGCAATAAGAACTTTTCGTGTTCATCACACGTTTCCAGGCATGCGGATTCTGCGTGTCATAAAAATAATATGAAAGAAAATGTTTCGTGTACTAATAAGGAAAATGTACAAGATAAAAAAGGACAGTGCACAAGAACATTTAGACCACAATGGCTCGACATAGACGAATTTAAATTATGGTTACGCGAAGTACCAGATAACGCCAATGCATTTGTTTGTTCCATTTGTGATAGAACAATGTTACTTTCTGGTGGTCTAATACAAATACATCGACACGCAGAATCCGAAATGCACAGAAAAAAATCTGGAAAAAGTTATACAGAAACGAACAAATTGGACACAGATTTAAATACGCAAACTGATGATCCGCTTTTGACGTTTGATGAGAAAGTAAAAATAGCGGAGATACGAGTAGCCGCATTTATTGCTGAAAAAAATATTGCTTTTCAAACGGCAAAAGAGTTCATCAGTCTTCTTCAAGACATAGGACAAGATCCTAAGGTCTTGAAGAACTTGCATGTAGGTCGAACGAAATGCACGAAGATCATTTCGAATGTTTTGTGTCCGGTTGAGACAGAACGTGTAGTAAAACATATACAAAATAGTAAATTTTCTGTTTTTATTGACGAAACATCTGACATTACAAATGAAAAATGGATGACGTTTCTTGTTCGATATGTTGATCGCGAAACTTTAGATATTCGGTCGCAATTAGTAAAGTTAATTGATATTGATGCAAAAGATTGTAGTGCAGAAAAGTTATTCAATGCATTTGAAACTGAAATGTATAAACTTGAGATTCCATTTTTAAATATTATTGCTCTGTCATGCGACAATGCGTCTGTCATGACAGGAAAACATTTATCTTTCAAAACAAAACTTGAATCAAAATGCAAAAAATTATTAACATTTTCATGTCCTTGCCATTGTTCTGCATTGTCTGCGCACGCTGCGTGCGCTAAAATGCCTGATATCTGCGAAGAATTTCTAAGAAAAATAGCAAGTTATATTAACAGTAGTCCAAAGCGTTCAGCTATTTTCAATGAATTTTGCGAATGTTTTCAAGATAAAAGTCACAAAATTTTGAAATTATGCGAAACTCGCTGGCTTTCGCGTTATTCATGTATTGACAGAGTTCTTGAGTCGTGGGATACACTTAGAAATTTCCTTACTGAAATGGTCGTGGTTGAAAAAGCAAAGGGGTCTGGGGAATATTTATTATCTTTAATGGAAAATGTAGATACAAAAGCGTACTTTCTATTTCTAAAATATGTCTTAAACTTCTTTAATTCATTTAATGCCTTTTTCCAAGCTCATGAAACAAGGATTCATTTACTACAATCTCGATCCGTTAATTTTCTCGTGCAAATCTGTAAAAACTTTTTAAGGCCAGAATTATTAAGAGATGTGCTTGATACAAATACATTATTTCATGAAAAAGAGAACCATCTTGCTAATATAACTTTGGGAACAGAATGCGAAGAATATCTTTATCAGTTAGTGGAGAAAGGACATGCAGATGTTGCAAGTATTATTAGACAAAATTGTTTGCAATTTTACATCACTGCTGCCGAGGAAATTAAAAAGAGATTACCTGTTAATAACGTATTTTTGCATAAATTAGAAGTTTTCCTACCACACATAGCTTTATTTGATAGTGTTAACAGAGAAACATCCTTCAACAATATTATTTTTATTGCAAGAACGTTAAGTGGTTTCGATGAAAACGGGTTAAAAGAAGAATGGCTTACGCTGCATTCCGATTTTACTTTAGAAAAGAAAGAAAATCTTGCAAAACTCAATTTTGATAATATGTGGAAAGAGATTTTGAAACGTCCATCCATTAATAATCCCAAATATCCAAATTTAACATCACTTTTAAATGCAATACGATCACTGCCACACTCGAATGCAGATCCCGAAAGAGCATTTTCTGTCTTGACCAATCTCAAGACAAAGACACGCAACAAGCTTTCGTCGACCGCGGTAAATGCGAGTTGCGTATTTAAATCAGCGTTGAAGACGAGGGGGGAAACAGCCTTAAATATGGTCATTAATGACAATCATCTGCAGCGTATGTGTCCAGACATGTTATGGGCTGCTTCTCAGACTAAGGTGAAAAGCAGTTTGACATTATACGCTGCAGATGATACGAATATTGCAGGCCCCTCCTCGTCTAATGATACGCAATAATAATGTTCAAAAGATAATACATTATCTTTTGGACATTATTATACATATCATGTTATATAAATAATAATGTATAAAAAGTAATCCTCTTCCTCTCTCTCTCTCTCTCTCTCTCTCTCTCTCTCTCTCTCTCTCTCTCTCTCTCTCTCTAAACATTATTATTTATATAACATGATATATTACATAATGTATGGATATCAAAGCCTGAACACATACACACACACACACAGCAGAGAGGGTTTGGAGTCGTAAAATACTGTGGGAGTGACGAACCACGGAGACCTGATCTCTGCTGTGACACACACACACACACACACAGACAGAGAGGGTTTGGAGTCAAAAAATACTGTGGGAGTGACGAACCACGGAGACCTGATCTCTGCTGTGACACACACACACACACACAGACAGAGAGGGTTTGGAGTCAAAAAATACTGTGGGAGTGACGAACCACGGAGACCTGATCTCTGCTGTGACACACACACACACACACACACACACACAGAGAGACAGAGAGGGTTTGTAGTTGATCTTATTGTATTTAAAAGTGATGTTAAATTTGGATATTTGGGATTATTAATGGATGGACGTTTCAAAATCTCTTTCCACATATTATCAAAATTGAGTTTTGCAAGATTTTCTTTCTCTTCTAAAGTAAAATCGGAATGCAGCGTAAGCCATTCTTCTTTTAACCCGTTTTCATCGAAACCACTTAACGTTCTTGCAATAAAAATAATATCGTTGAAGGATGTTTCTCTGTTAACAGTATCAAATAAAGCTATGTGTGGTAGGAAAACTTCTAATTTATACAAAAATACGTTATTAAGGGGTCGTCTCACTTTGAACGCTCGAAAAATTCGCTATTTTTATGAATTTTTTTTGGCAATACTAATGCAGATAATTGAATGAATGTTTTTTGTACTTATTACGCATGCTTTAAACAACAAAACATATTTTTTGTAAAATTTTTAGTCAAGTTTATTTAATTGAAAATACAAAAATGCAAACAAGTAAAAAAAAAAGGTTGGTCCACTGCGGGCATTGTAACTGCTTGTAGAATCATCTGAAACAAAAAAACAAAAAAGATTCTTGATTAGTATGAGTGTCGCTATAGTATGAACCTCCAGAAATAATTTCTGTTTGAAAATAAAAAAATGGTGGAGGTTTAAAGAAAAAACATGCATAAAAGCCAATTTTTCGTTATGTTTTTTGACTTTTAAAATATGATAATTTCATTATTTTGACTTGATCGTGGTTCATACTAAGGTATTAGTGTTTTCAATAAGCCATACAAATTTCAGACCGATTCGTCAAGTAGTTTTTTTTTTATCGTGCCCGCAGTTCACGAAAAACGTGTTTTGAGATAAACGCGTTTAAAGTTTTTGTTACGGAAAATCAGTGAAAAAAATGTACTTACAATTAATCTGCAATCCCTGCTCCATACATCAATCCTTCAGCTTCTTCAAACAGTTCAGATTCTATCGATTTGGTCGGTTGAACCTCTTTGTCCAAAGCAGGGGGGGTGATGAAACGAATCTAGAGTTCCAGCTGCTTCGTTTTCTAGTCGATACGCCAGGTCGATTGAGCATTTTTATCCAGGTTGATGGCTAAAGTTAATGGTTTTTTATGTTTTTTGGGCCATTTTGTTTGTCGTGAAAAAAGGAACAAATTTTCTCTTGCTCATTTTTTTATAAGATATATAGTTTGATCGCTAGGGCAATTTAAACAAATAAATTGTTAATAACTTTTTATTGCATCGACTTACGAAAAAACTATTTACAGATTCTTGTTCTACGACCCAAAAAACATAAAAAAACATTACCGTTAGCCATCAACCTAGATAAAAATGCTCAATAGACCTGGCGTATGGACTATTTCGCTCCGAACTCAGGTAGAAAAAGGCTCGTAGAATCTCAAATACTTGTAGGATCTTTATGAAATTTTCACACAAGTTTCTCAAGGGTATATACTATCGAAATATGTAAAAAAAAAAATTTGATTTTTCAAAACGGTCAAAGTGAGACGACCCCTTAACAGGTAATCTCTTTCTAATTTCCTCGGCAGCAGTGATGTAAAATTGCAAACAATTTTGTCTAATAATAGTTGTAACATCTGCATGTCCTTTCTCCACTAACTGATAAAAATATTCTTCGCATTCTGTTCCCAAAGTTATATTAGCAAGATGGTTCTCTTTTTCATGAAATAATGTATTTGTATCAAGCACATCTCTTAATAATTCTGGCCTTAAAAAGTTTTGACAGATTTGCACGAGAAAATTAACGGATCGAGATTGTAGTAAATAAATCCTTGTTTCATGAGCTTAGAAAAAGGCATTAAATGAATTGAAGAAATTTAAGACATATTTTAGAAATAGAAAGTACGCTTTTGTATCTACATTTTCTATTAAAGATAATAAATATTCCCCAGACCCCTTTGCTTTTTCAACCACGACCATTTTAGTAAGGAAATTTCTAAGTGTATCCCACGACTCAAGAACTCTGTCAATACATGAATAACGCGAAAGCCAGCGAGTTTCGCATAATTTCAAAATTTTGTGACTTTTATCTTGAAAACATTCGCAAAATTCATTGAAAATAGCTGAACGCTTTGGACTACTGTTAATATAACTTGCTATTTTTCTTAGAAATTCTTCGCAGATATCAGGCATTTTAGCGCACGCAGCGTGCGCAGCCAATGCAGAACAATGGCAAGGACATGAAAATGTTAATAATTTTTTGCATTTTGATTCAAGTTTTGTTTTGAAAGATAAATATTTTCCTGTCATGACAGACGCATTGTCGCATGACAGAGCAATAATATTTAAAAATGGAATCTCAAGTTTATACATTTCAGTTTCAAATGCATTGAATAACTTTTCTGCACTACAATCTTTTGCATCAATATCAATTAACTTTACTAATTGCGACCGAATATCTAAAGTTTCGCGATCAACATATCGAACAAGAAACGTCATCCATTTTACATTAATTATGTCAGATGTTTTGTCAGTAAAAACAGAAAATTTTCTATATTTTGTATGTTATTAATACCTTACGTCTTAACTGGGTACGAAAACTCCCTGATGTCTCTAAGACACATGTAGTCACATTCACACATAATCACACACACATACACACAGGTAGAGAGGGTTTGGAGTCGTTAAATACTGTGGGAGTGACGAACCACGGGGTCCTGATCTTTACCTGTGACACTGTCTCAACTTTGTATATCCATATTATTGTAAAAATATTAAATGTTCCATTTGTTCGCTCTTTCTCTCTAAATTACTTGGACTAAATTTGTACGAAATTTACTCGAAAAAGAAAGTAATATTCGCGTCGCTCAAAGTAGAGTACGTGACGTGTACTCCTATAGAATAAAGTTCTTTTATTATTAAAAGCTTTTTAAACTTATTTTTAAAAGCGAATCTGTTTACTGTAAACGATACATTCAAGGATTTACTCGAAAAAGAGTGAATGATCCATTCTAATTGACTGAAACATTGACTTTTATGGATTAAAAGTTTCGTCTATGGGTTCAATGTTTGTTATAAAAAATAGAAATGTCATTCCGATTCAATGGCAGTATTATCATTATTGCTTCAAGTGAACCTTACTAGTTTCGAGTGAAATTTTATTCCAAGAAATTTAGAGAGAATTCATGTTTTACTTAATATAATGCAAGTATTAAAAATAGAAAAAATAATAAAAGTAGAATATTATTAAAACAAAATAAGGAATGTTTTAATTTTGCCAAGATATGTGTATATCTTAAAATTTTGCGAATGTGCGAATAAAATAATGTAAAGCTATTTAAAATAGACATTTTATATGAAAAGAAAAGTTTTATTTTAAAACAGTTTTTTCATATATCGAAAATAACATTTTCGAGTTACTCTTAATTACGTTGAGTCCTCGTCAAATACCTCGTTAAATTAGGAATTATTTTTCTCCTTAACAATGACTATTTCTTAAATATTGTTTGTTATTGCCCAAAATATATTTAAAAATGCACGTTTTGTAGTGTTGAATTAAAATTTTTGTTGCAAATTTCATTGCAATTGTAAGAAGATATCAAACCCCGAAAAAAATTTCTTTTTATACTTTTCAAAGAATATTTTTAACGAATGCAATTTTAAAGTTAATAATACATTTTTATAAAAACAACGAGTACCGCCGGCATGAATGTCGTCCGCAAGAAAATACTCTTCATCAGCAATTTCATTTGAAGTTAAGAAACATAAAAATACCGAAGAAAGCAAGAAACAACCATCAATGAGTAAACTCATGCTTTACAAACATGACGAATAACAAGAAGACGACATTTTACACAGTGATTAAGTTCTACCGGAGTCCTGAAAAATACTGAAGGAGCAATCATGAATCAGTAAACATCAAGCTTTACAAAGATGAAGGATAACAACAAGAGGACATTTTATGAAGTAAATAAGTTATTTGTGCGCTTTATTCCGCCTTACTCCGGAGTGACAGGATTGAAAAAGAAGAAGAAAACGATTTGTGCTGTTCACCTGTACTCTTCATCTGTACTCTTCGCATTTATGCTCTTTTCAGAGCATAGATGCACTTCAAGAAAACTCTTCATCTATGCTCTTTTCAGAGCATAGATGCACTTCAAGAAAACTCTTCATCTATGCTCTTTTCAGAGCATAGATGCACTTCAAGAAAACTCTTCATCTATGCTCTTTTCAGAGCATAGATGCATTTCAAGAAAACTCTTCATCTATGCTCTTTTCAGAGCATAGATGCACTTCAAGAAAACTCTTCATCTATGCTCTTTTCAGAGCATAGATGCACTTCAAGAAAACTCTTCATCTATGCTCTTTTCAGAGCATAGATGCACTTCAAGAAAACTCTTCAAGAAAATGTATATTGAAGAAAATTTAGTCTTCCTTTTTATCATTTTATCCTTTTTATCATGAAAGAGTACGGATTCCAATATTTAATCATCACTGGATTATGCAGAAGAATGGATTCCGTCAATTAAAGTGGACTGAATAACAGTGGATTCAAGATATCAATGCGCACATGCAGATATATGTATATATATACACATCCAAAATCCAATCAAGTGCATATTAGATCCAATGGTACTCTGTGTCTTTATAAAAATAATAATAAATAAAATAAAATGTACTTATCTTTAAAATTGCTTTACTATGTGGATAAATGTGGAAAAATGTATAAATGTGTATTTCAAGAAAAAAGGAAGTACATTAGTTTATAATTGCAAAGTTTTTGCACAATTAATGTGTTGGAATATAAATATTAAATTTATTACAATATATTTAACAAAATGTTAAAAATAGTCATTAATAAGGAGGAAAATAAATTATTATATGACGAGGTATTCAACGTACGTTGAATGTACGGACGTAATGTACGTATTTCATGTTAGTTTTTCATGATAAAAAGGGCTTTTGAATGACAGTCCTTTAAAACGTTATTTTTTTAAATAGCTGTACATAATTTTGCCCACAAAATTGTACTTTTAAGTACGACATTCCTTAAATAGAATGTTTTCCTTGGCAAAATGGAACAACTTCTCCTATTTGAAATGCCCACTGTGTAAAAAATGTGGAAGACAGATATAAATTTTCTTTTTTCATTATATACACATATGTATATATGTGTATCTAATTCGTGGTATATAAATTAAGTTTTATATCTGTTATTTTTGTAATAACATTATTTATATCTATTTTTATTTTGTTATATTTCTTTTGTTAATTTCAAAAATTGGCTGTAGTTGTAATAGTTTAGATAATTTCGGAAATATTTTTACTATAAATTTGTTATCACTTTCAGTATTATATTAAGTAAAACATGTGCACTTTTTTCCGATTTAACACTAGAAATACCAAAAGCTATTTTCGACCGTTTCTATTTTTTAATATCCTGTTTGTTTTTGTAAAAGTAAAAAATTTATGTTGTAATAAAAAAAATTATTCGATTTATTCGGTCTTTAACATAATTAATGTAACATTACTTTTAAGAATTGAAACGGTCGAAAATTATTTGGTATTTCTAGTGTAAAGGTCACTTTTCACAATCTATAATTCACGACAGAAGAATTATATAATTCTATGTGTTATGTTTTGTATTTTGTAATCTAGAGAACATTTGAAGATGTATAATTAATGTATGTATGTATACATATGTCTGTATATGTATATATTTTTATACATGTACCTCTAATTTTTTGAATGTTTTTTTATATATGCAATTTTGCCACAAACTGTCGTGAATTATAAATCGTGTAAAGTGACCTTAAAACTAATACTCTTTTAATATCTTTCTTTTTTCTATGATCTGTCCTTTATATTCTTGTCTATCCTTTTATATCTATTTTATGTCTATCCTTTATACCTATTCTGTCTCTGTCTTTCTCTCTCTCTCTCTCTCTCTCTCTCTCTCTCTCTCTCTCTCTCTTTCTCTTTCTCTGTTCTATCTGCATTCGTAGGAAATGTAAACAATTGTTTTCTTTAATACTAAAGAAAACAATTTTTACATTTCCTCTTGACGGAAGAGACCACCACCTTCTCGCGGTTTCCGTTGAGCAACAATATGTACGTTGTCCATCCATTTCTTTATGAGAAAGATAATAAAATTTATCATATTGTTGCACAAATTATTCCTTTTTTTATTTTATTACACGTATTTACTATTAGCAAAGTAATTATACTATCAAAATAATGTTTCCGAAACAAACAATATATAATTTAATGTTTTATTTCACCTTTCTCGTATTAATATTTTATTGTCTAAATTATTAACATTCTTTTTACAAGAAAGCGTACATATTGGCCAAGAGTGGATTTCTATTATTTACGCTTGTTCTGTTTTCTATTTCTTTACTTAATTCATATCGTTTATTTTCAGAATAAAGATATCATTTCATTACAGATTATTTATGTAATTAGTAAATTTTACCAACACTTTTGGCTATTACTTTCATAACTTTTACTTGTAAAATAATTAAGAGACACACGATAGTGTCTCGCGCCTAGTGTGGGAAGGGATATTTTTCAGATTTTATTGTCATCTGCAATGTCATCATATATATTTCATTGATAAATCAACATCACTGAAAAAGTACGCGAAACATAATAGCCAAGTGAGCCGACGCGCTAACGCATACGACTTTCGACGAATCGGCTATGGCTGTGCTGCTAGCCTACAACTCGGAGAAGAACGAGACATCCGAGTGTATGTCTGCGCTCTTCTACTCGCCCGAAGCTGGCCGAGCCGCGCCGAGCCGCGCCGAGCCGCCGCCGAGCGCCCACCGCACACGTACACGGCTCCGTGCTGTGTGCGTGCCCCCACCATGCGAGCAGGCAGCGGGCAAAACTTCACCATTGGCATCTCTGCATTAGTGGTCCTTAAAAAGGGTAATTTCGAATTTTGACTGCTTGAAAGGTTCGGAAGGCTCAAAGTACATAAAAAAAATTCTGTGCGAAAGCGCAGCCTCCTATCTCAATTTGTGCCGCAGAGCATTTAAATTTTCATATTACAATCAAATAGCAAATGATTTTAGTATGAATGCAATAGCGATCAGAAAAAATTGAAACTTTGCAATTCTCTTACCTGTAGTTGTAACTATCTTCTGATATTTTTATACATTTTTATGTACATATTTCAGGTTGCTAGTGGTCGATAAAAATAATTTTCTTTAATTTTTGAAAAATTAAAGGAATTGTGTTTATTTATTTATTTATATAATTTTGTTTAAATATTTATTTATTTATTCGCAGTCTTAAATAAGAATTCAATACTTGTACAAAATAATTTACCTCAAAAATCTGTTATGAGTGTCTCCTTTTCGTAGCGGTATATTTTTTTTCATATAATAGCCAGCATGTTTGCATTACAATTTTATCAATGTCAAAATTCTACAAGATATAATCCTGCCAAAATATAAAAAAAATGACTAGAAACATAATTTATTTAATTTCTTACAGTTACAAAAAATTATTCTCATCGACCTGCAGCAACCTGAAATATATAGATAAAAATCTGTAAAAATGTCAGAAAATACGCACAACTATAGGTAAGAGAATTGTCAAGTCTCAATTTTTTCCGACCGCTATTGCATTCATACTAAAATTATTTGCTATTTGATTTTAATAAGAAAATTCAAGTGCTCTGCGGCACGTGTTAATTGAGATAGAAAGCTGCGCTTTTTGCACAGATTTTTTAAATGTATTTTAAGCCTTTCGAGCAGTCAAAATTCAAAATTAAGGACCACTCTAATGTAAGTGCATTACAATTAGTAAATAAAAACAGCATAAAGAAGGAGAATCTAAAAAAGTCGTACAAATATTTTTTATTTTACATTACAAGTAACACTTTTGCAGGTGTAAAGATTATTTATCAATCACATTTCGGTTGCGTGGCTTTGTGAATTATGTACTTATAACAAAAGACACTTTTAATCCACTCGCATACCTGTCATTATTACATTACACTTATTTTAAACTTTTCTTTTTTTCGATACATAATTCACAAAGCCACGCAGCCGAAATGTGATTGGCCAATAATCTTTACATCTGAAAAAGTGGTACTTGTAATGCAAAATAGAAAATATTTATATGACTTTTTTGAGATTTTTCTTCTGTATGCTGTTTTCATTCACGAATTTTAATGCACCTATGTACAAGAAATGTAAATACAATAATTGTTTAATCAGCAGTATATATATATATATATAATAATAAAGTAAGCTTCTATTTTTAAATAAAAACATGTCACATTGTAATACAGAGCCGGCAAAAAATTTTTTATATAAAAACGTATAAACATATGTAATTATATATCACATATGCCTATACACGTTTTATTCTCTTGTATAATCTCTGTTTGTACATACACTAAAAATAATATAAAGGAAAATCTCTATAAAAATAATTACAAAGATTATATTTGCATTGCCTTTCTTACAAAAAGCGAGGTTTTAGGTAATGAGAAAAATGTGCCTATACATAATCATACATAGTTTTTATACAACGATTATATGTGGGCATTTGTCTCATTACCTCAAGCTTCACTTATTATAAAAAATGCAATGCCACAATAAACTTTTAGAAACTTCTGTTTATTATTTTTCCTGTATATACGAACAGAGGTTGTACAAGAGAAAGAAACATGTATGGACATATTTTATATATAATTATATAGTTTATAATTTATACATGTATTAAATTAATTTATATATGTTTTTATATGACAAAATTTGTACCAGGGAACGTCTATCTGTCTGTGTGTCAGTCTCTCTGTCTGTCTGTCTGTCTGCCTATCATATGTCTGTCACTTTGAAAATCAATCCTTACGTTTACGCGAGCGTTACCTCTGTACTAATTTACGATAATTCACTCTGCATAAACGGGGATCTGTAGCATCTTATCCTGCGTTACTATACAAATAACGCTCGCGTAAACGTTGTCTCATACGAAATGTCTCACATGCTTACCTTCGTACAAATGCTTTTCTCCGAGAGAGCCGCGGGACAGACTCAGACTTCCAGAATTTACTATGATTACCCATAGTACACAAACAATACTTAAAAAGTACTTATAAAAGTACTTACAAAAAAACTAAAGTCACAATTTTTCCGAACACTGAACAGAAAACTTCAGAACACTGAATTCAGTGGAGCACGTTATGTCTTGATTGCTCGTAACGGAATTGTTGCATCCACTGAGGTTGTTTTGTTTATGCAAGTTCGGCGCGCCGAGCGAGCGAGCGAGAAGAAGAATAACATTTCCTCCTCTTCCCTCTCACTCAGCTGATATCGATCGATGCCGCTATTCTGCTATGGCTTTCTCGGCGCGGATCTAAAGGAGATGTACGCGTTGGGATAAACGCAGATAATGACACTCAATTTATAGGAGGACAGTTCGTGTGTATATACGTAAAATATTAGCTTACATTGGCTAATCAGTCAAAAGTTATCAACAAGAAATCTTTCAGGGTGGTATATATACCCGTTTGATAACGGTAATTGTCGTATAATCGAAGTTGCGTGTATCAGTGCGGCAGGACGTCTGACTGATAAAACACTAGCTCGGGTTAGATCCTTGTTGTTTCCACTTTTTTTCTTTACATTTTTTTGGCTTTTGACTACAAAATAAATAATTCAGAATGAAGGGGCATGTAAAACTAATTTTATTTGTAGATAGACAACACTTATTGAATGTTCTATATAACAATATAGAATACAAGACATAAAGGAAAGGCAAATTATACAGTTTTGGACACAATAGAAATGAGAAAAGAATAAAATAATGAAACTGATCCGTCAACTATTTTTAAATAAAATTATTTTGTACACGTTGTTTCGTTTTAACAATAATTAAAAAATTACTATTTTATAGTGAAAAGTAAAAAATGTAATAAAAAAAAAGAAGACGTAACAAGGATCGAACCCGGGCCAGCATTGTAGTAATCACACGTTTTGCCGCACTGCTACACGCAACTTCGATAATGAACGGGTATACATATGTACCGCACTGAAATATTTAACTTGTGAATGACAGTGTAAGTAATATTTCACGTATATACTCAAGGACTGTCCTCCTACAAATTGTTAGTGTACTTTTTTTTGCACGCATCCCAACGCGTACACTCTCCTTCAGATCCGCGCCGAGAAAGCAATAGCAAAATAGTTAGGCTAGCGATCTCGATCGATATCATCTGGGAAATTATTATTTTATAAGTATACAAATTACGTGCATTTTGTTACAATTTACAATTACGAAAGGTTATAATGTCCTTACTTTCAATTTCAAAATAATAAATTGTAAATTCTGCAAGAAATTTATTTATTATACAACAGAATGTAATTATTGTACATGTAACTTTGCAAGATACAAACTTCTAACGGTCGATTCAGACACAGCCGTGCCGTTCCCGTACCGTATCCGTACCGTGAACATTTCTATTTGACCATCTCTTTTCTATCTTCCTGTCATTTCTTTCTATCCGTGCACGGTACGGACACGGCACGGCTGTGTCTGAATCAACCCTAAAGTTGTACGAAAGCATAATAATATAACGAAATAAAATAATTGAATTCTTTGCAGATTGTCAATATAACTTCTTATTTTTTCATTATATAATAAGAAAATTGTTACTTTTTCCGATTGAAAATTGTTAAAAAATATACGAATAATTTTGACAATTATAAAATAATAGATAATACAGGGTGTCCATTGTCCAATTTTAAAGTTTACAGTGCTACATCTCGCACACTGACGATTCCATTAAAAAATGTCTCAGACACAAGTTATTTGGCTTCAAGGGGGACACATGATTTCGATGTGACAAACGTCGTACATAAATGTCGTTTTCAAGAAATTGAAAAGGCGACTAATTTTTTAAATGAAACTTGATTTTTTCCTTGACATAAGAATTGTACATCTCGTCGAGTGTTTTTACTATATAATAAAGCTCTCTTTTATTACGACTTTCCTGAGATATTTAAAATTTTGTAATGATATTTTTTATATAAAATATAAAATACCTTGTAAAGTATTCACTTTTCGATGACTTTATTCTCATACAAGCGTAGAATAATGAAAGGTATCGATTGTTGTACCAAAAATCAAAAACATTTATTTCAAAAATTTGACTGCATTCGTAAACGCATTTAATTTTGCAAAATTTTAAATGTAAAAATTAATATTATTGTTTGATTCCTTTCATTAGTGTTAAAGTATCAAGGTGAAGTCATGGAAAAGTTACAGTACAAGATAATCAAGATATGTCATATTGTAGGTATATTAAAAATCATGACAAAATTTATTATTGGAAACTTTTTTACGAAAGAGAGCTTTATTATAGTGTTTTGAAAACGTCTCAACGAGATGTACAACTTTCATCTCAAGGAAAAACTCAAATTTTATTTAACACATTAGTCGCCCTTTGAAAGTTCTAGAAAACGACGATAAATAAATATTTTCTCAAGTATACTGAATTAATTTAAAAGAATGTAAGAGAGCGCGGTCTGGGGGACATCATTAATGCACAATGCACGGTACATCGTCTATTTACCTGGGGCCCAATTCTGTACACGCCTACCGACAACTGTCGATTCGATAAGTTATCGACGTCTGTCGCTTGCACGACCGACACAGACGGATTGAACCTATTCTGTACCATGGTCAAAACGACACCCATCGTTGCAAGCGACAGTCGTCGGTACGACTTTATCGAAAAGTACAGTCATACTGTTCGGAAAACAATACAGCAATTTCACCGCGCGGCCATTACCTGGCCGACCAATCGCGGACCTGCACCCCCGGCGAGAATCGACGCGTCGCGACATCGATGATCGCGGTCGTTCGCGGCGCTATACTCACTCGGCGGTTTCCGACTTCTTTGGTTTCGGCTCGCGGTAGAACATACACGTGTCGGTACCGGTTCTGTTGCGATTCTCGTGATTATCGAAAGTGAACGAAAGTGAATATCGGGACGTAATCAGCTTCGGACAGTCTCATTGTAGTATCTCGCGTCAGACTATCAGCGTGTTCTCAAGCAGAGCTCTCTCGCTCGGACCACGCGGTCGCCGAATACACGGACGGCCGTCGGTCGACCGGCCGGTCTCATCACACCCCGGAAGATCCTTACCACGGTGCAGTGCGGAACAGACTCATTAGGACCATTCTCAACACCACTGAGTAAAGGACCCTCTCAATTTTGGGACTCTAAGGGAGTACGAGCGGACCACCAGGTAACCTAAGTGCGCGCGCGATCCGCGGCCATAGTGGTCTCCGTACCGGACACGACTTTACAATCGGCTGCCCCCGCGGAAACCCAGTCGGACATTCTCGCGGTAGATTCTCGCAAACAATTTTTTGGTCCTTCGAGCCGGATACGGCGGGGTCAGTGCGGTCACACGGGTTCATACAGTGCAACCGGCGAACGTTCGAGACGTTCCGTCTCATCGTGCGCAGCACGCGCGTGACACGTGAGTGCGGCGGGATCGGCACACCTCACGGTGTACTCTCTCTCTCTCTCTCTCTCTGGTTCGCGGTACGCGGCGTCGCGTTAGGAAGCGCTCTCTCTTCCTCCTTCTCGTCACCACGAATTCGTGCGCGGCACGCGGGTGACACGTGAGTTCGGCGCAACCGGCACAACTCGCGAGGTACTGTTTTTCGCCTTTGTGTTGCGGTACGATCAGCCTTTCTCGGCTCGGTAGTGCGCGCATTGAATATCTCTGGAGCCCGACTGTGCCTGGTGTGTTGACATTCGCGGTATACACGACTCGTCAATATGGCGACCCTCCCGGCGAAGATATCCTTGCAGATGAATCGCTTTAATTATATTAAGTCGGTGGCTCTCGAAGTTCAGGATGCGTCGTTTTCCTCTCTCCCTCTCCAAGCGTTGCGAGTGAAGCTCAATCTCGTGGAAAACCACTGGGAGAAGTTCGACCAATTCCACGAACGCCTCGCGGATCTCAAAGTGGATTCGTTACTTGAGCATGACTACTTCAAAACCGGCACGTACGACGAATGCTTGAAGTATTACGCAGATGTCAAGGCGGCACTCACCTATCAAATCGACAAGAAGGAGCGCGCAAATCCACTCTCCGGGTCTCAGTTGGCAAACCTCTCTCTATCTGGCATATCCTCAGTTCGTAGTCACCTTCCAGAGATCACACTTCCCCAATTTTCGGGCGATTTCTCAACTTGGAGGCCATTTCACGACCTCTTCTCATCGCTGATCGGCAAGAATCTCGATATCTCCAATGTAGAGAAGATGCATTACCTGCGGACCAGTCTCACAGGCGAGGCTGCGCAGCTCATCTCTAACCTGCCGGTCTCTGACGACTCGTTCGCTCAAGCCTGGGACCTCCTCGTTGACAGATTCGAGAACAAACGCCTCCTAATCGCCGCTCAAGTTGAGAGACTATTTAGCCTCAAGGTCATCGCGACACGCTCCGCCAGGGAACTCAACGCCCTTCTCAACACGACGACGGAAGCGCTCAACGCCCTGCGCTCTCTGGGGTCGCCAATCGATCACTGGGATCATATCCTAGTACACCTCATCGTTCAACGGCTCGACCCTCATACACGAGAAGCATGGGAGGTTAGGCTGGGTTCATCTACAGATTATCCGTCCTATCAGGACCTTCGACAGTTCCTCACCGGACGGGCACGCGCCGTCGAAAGCCTGGAGATCAGCTCCTCTTCCAAGCTACGCGTCAAGGCTTCCCCGGTCACTGCTCATGTGGCCACCTCACCAGGCCTCCAGAACCGATTCAGTCGGATGCTATCTGTGTGCCGGATCGCACTATATTGTCTCATGTCCAAAATTCCGGGAGATGTCCGCTCACGCTCGGCGGGACTTAGTCATCAACTCACGGCTCTGCTTCAATTGTTTGGGCCGGCATAACGCTGCTGCTTGCCAAAGTCAGAAGAGATGCCGGGATTGCGGCAATAAGCACCACACCATGATTCACTCGGATGCTCCATCGGGACATCCTCAACTCCTCAACCGGAAGCGTCAACTAACGCTAAATCTCGGGATGCCTCATCATTCTCTACGGAGCAACTCTCTCTCGGCCGGCGGTTCACATTGACTGGATCCTCACGACGGACATACTGACACACACGGACCACGAGACGGTCTTGACCTCTGAAGAACTTACAACTCTTCTGGTCCAAACAGAGGCCGTGCTCAACTCCATTCAATCAGGGATTCTCCAGGGATCAGGGCGGGACCCCATCGCTTAACAGACCAACGGATCCAGTCTCATCATCTAGGGCGGCTCTCTCACTTTTCCTTCGACGATGGCACTCACTGGGGTCAACTACTCGGCAGCTCCACACTTCGGAGGGCAGCAGTCATCTCAACCCAACATCACCTGCGGCGAAGATCAACGAGACGGTCTTGACATGTGAAGAATTTACGACTCTTCTGGTCCTGGGCGTATGAAGAATTTACGACTCTTCTGGTTCAAACAGAGGCCGTGCTCTACTCCAGACTCTTGTGCCCTCTCTCAACCACACTCAACGGACCATCGTCATCACAGTACTGACAAGGCTTCGACTCTCGGTCTCATCGGATCAGCCGCTCCTTAACTCAGACTCAATAGCAACGGCATCAAGTAAACATTCTCCAACTCTGTTGTAGAAGGCGGGCGGAATGTTCGGAAAACAATACAGCAATTTCACCGCGCGGCCATTACCTGGCCGACCAATCGCGGACCTGCACCCCCGGCGAGAATCGACGCGTCGCGACATCGATGATCGCGGTCGTTCGCGGCGCTATACTCACTCGGCGGTTTCCGACTTCTTTGGTTTCGGCTCGCGGTAGAACATACACGTGTCGGTACCGGTTCTGTTGCGATTCTCGTGATTATCGAAAGTGAACGAAAGTGAATATCGGGACGTAATCAGCTTCGGACAGTCTCATTGTAGTATCTCGCGTCAGACTATCAGCGTGTTCTCAAGCAGAGCTCTCTCGCTCGGACCACGCGGTCGCCGAATACACAGACGGCCGTCGGTCGACCGGCCGGTCTCATCACACCCCGGAAGATCCTCACCACGGTGCAGTGCGGAACAGACTCATTAGGACCATTCTCAACACCACTGAGTAAAGGACCCTCTCAATTTTGGGACTCTAAGGGAGTACGAGCGGACCACCAGGTAACCTAAGTGCGCGCGCGATCCGCGGCCATAGTGGTCTCCGTGCCGGACACGACTTTACAATCGGCTGCCCCCGCGGAAACCCAGTCGGACATTCTTGCGGTAGATTCTCGCAAACACATACATAAAAGTGAGTTCTCAGCCAATAGCATTGCGAATTGTAGAATGATCCTAAGATTTTCAAAAGAAAAACATTCTTGAGTCGGTTGGAGTCGGTTAAATCGTTACCGTGACACGTGTTACGTTACGTTAAGTGTTAATCATATATTTAGACTCGTAAATTTAAATTTACAGAATGTAACTGTAAAATTGACGTTAATTAATTTAGACTTAGGTCAACGCACAAAGAAAGACATAATGTAACAAAAGCGTGTGACACGCTGTTACGTTACGTGTTTCTATGACGTTAATCTAAATCCAAGTTGTAAAAACGAATCTAAATATGCGATCAACATTTAACGTAACGTGTAACGGATTTTGTGCAAAATGGGCTTTACCAGCAAGGTATGTAAATATTTATATTCCGGTAATAAATATCTGTACGTAATGGACTGATTAAGAACTCAGCGCGGTAAGTAGTGCACACGTTATTCTTGTTTAGTTTAATGCCTTTATTAATTGAATATGTCGGCTTGCTTGAGCCATTTAATACAGCAATGTGTTTTACAATGTGTTTTTTAAATTGTAAGTTCCTTGGTGACCCCAATGATGTGCGAGACTTTAACACTTCGTAATGCATACCCGGTTATGATCACCGAGGGACATACAATTTAAGAAATACATTATAAAACACATTGCTGAAAATGGTCCAAACAAGGACCAAAACGTTCAATTAATAATGGCATTAAATTAAACAAGAACAACATGTGCACTGCTTACCGCGCTGAGTTGTAAATCCATTAACAAATACTCAAAGATGTAAATATTAATATATAAAGGAAAATAAATATATATTCTGCAGGTTATTGAGTTACATATATTTTATTATAATAACAGTTGTTAGATATATAATTTTATTTATTACATTTTAGCACAAAAAGAACCCGTGCCTTAAGGACATCAAGTGCACAATACGAAGAATTGATTACTTACATGGAATCACATTCCGAGTTTGCAGCTGGCAAGTTTCTAACAAAGGAAAAAAAGGTACATCACATAAAACAATAGGAAGAATTAACGATAAAATTAAACGCATTGTCTAGTGGCACTCAAAAATCAACCAAACAATAAAACGGTAAGATATTTAGATAATTAATTAGCTACAGACTCTCGCTATTATTATTCATTTACATTGCTGAGTGAGAAATCATAGCATTGAATTAATGTTACTGTTGGTTAATGTTTATTGCATTATTATGTATATTAATTATAGCAATTTTGCTACATCATGCTTACTGTACAATGTATATTAATGTCCCATTTACTGTGTAGAATATTAATCTTTAGAATATTAATCTTTGTTGTGTTAGAATTTTGGAAAATCTGGTATTGAAATGTGGATTCTTAGAGAACATCTAACTATATAAGTTTATTGTTTTAGAACTGTACTATTTTTATTAATCAATATAATGTATAATATTAATTGCTTTTCTACACACGGAAAAAAAAATTTACTTGTAACAAGTAAATCTTGCTAGGGACTATTGGAGTAATTTATTTCTTTGTAGCAATAAAATTTTACTTGAAACAAGTAAATTTTTCGTGTATTAATAGGTCCCCTGTTAAACTCTTACTTCTTTCGCTGACCAATCAGACGGTGTAAAAGTTGTCGGTAGAACGTTTTCGTCCTACCCGGGGTACCTCGATAAAAGTTGTCGGTCATAACCGACATCGTCGGTCATGACCGACGGTCGTCGGAACGCGTTCGTCGTTAGGACGCGTACAGAATAGCTTTTATCGATACGTGTCGCTCGACGCTGTTAACGACACCGACGACCATCGGTAAACGTGTACAGAATTGGGCCCCTGGAGAAAAATACAAAACTTGTTTGGCTTCAAGGGGGACACATGATTTCGATAGCTACACGCTATGGCTGACATCGGAATCATGTGTCCCCCTTAACAAGTTTTGTGCTTATTTTTCTATAAAATCATCATTTTGCGAGTTCACTATAGTTCACGTTCACTATAGAAAATGCGTGCATATGCGCTTTACGGAACCCAGGATGTATTATATATATTATATACATATATATAGTGACTTATGTGAATAAAAAAAAGCCAAAAAAAATAGAAAATAACAGGGCTTGGAACATGAGACGTCCAACATTCTAGCCCACTGTCTTACTCGTTCGGCTAATGATTACTATCTGACATTCATTTCTATCGACGCGGTACATTAGGCACACGGAAACGACACCTATTGTAAATGTTTTATGTTATACTATTTCAATTACTTTTACGTCACAAATATATTGTAAGAAACATATTTATTTATAAAATATAGGTAATATCCAGAACTCTGAAAGGTCACGGGTAGAGAGGACATTTTATTTACATTTTGTTGCAAACTATGCACATTTACCTCATCAATATTTCTTGTGACTACAAGATATTCGTGTTACGAGATATTCGTGTGATCTTTTTTAATGAGACACCTTGTATACCATGTCTTTCGTCAATATTGAAAAAAAATTTCTATTGCCGAAGACGTGAGCCCGTGGTCACTCGATTATCATTTGTTTAAAACCGAGCGATGCAGTCTCAGCGACGCTGAAAAATTCGCGCTAGGATGGACCGCGGACCGACGTGGCGACGCGACGGATCATTTATCTTCGACATGTCGTCCAGTGCGGGTCGCGGAGGAAGAAGATGTAAGTGTCACAATTTTATTATATTTTATTATATTTGTCATATTAGATTGAGTGAGTGAGTTGACTGAGGGAGAATGACTGAGGGAGTGAGTGACAGAAAGGACGAACGACGAGACAGAGACAAATACACAGGACGGATTACGAAACGGTCGAGTGAGTGAGTGAGTGAGTGAGTGAGTGAGTGAGTGAGTGAGTGAGTGAGTGAGTAAGTAAGTGAGAGAAAGGACGAACGAACGATGCGGACAGAAATATACAGAGGGATTAGGAAACGGGCGAGGGCGAGTAAACGGGTGAACAAGAGTGAGAGAGTGTGCGAGAACAGTGAGAGAGAGAAAGAGAGAAAGAGAGAGAGAGAGAGAGAGAGAGAGAGAGAGAGAGAGAGAGAGAGAGAGAGAGAGAGAGAGAGAAAGCATTCATTTATTAACGCGCCCTGGGATTGTATCCCCTCAGGCGCACAAATAGATACATTAGAAAATACCTTTCATAATAATAATTAATACCATGCGCTCTGTTTGCATAGAAGTGTGTGTAAGTACGCGTATGTGTGTGTGTGTGTGTGTGTGTTTGTGTGTGTGTGTGTATGTTATACAATAGCACAACAAAAATTTAGCATATCATCAGGCAGAGATAGTCGCAATATAATTCAGTCAGAGTATAGAAAACGCAGAGATTATCAATGTCTATATACAAGCGCAGAGATTACCGGCATAACAGAGAGTACAAGAGCACGCAATAAAATCAAGCAAAGGAGATTTCAGTATAGCTCAATAAGAATCTACAAAGAAAATACTAAGAATACCGTAGCTAACATGCCGGCATTACAAGAGAAATAGCAAACTGCCACAAAAAAACGCACGTACACGTGCGCCCAACAACAAACCAGAGCAATCATGTGGTAATTTATTTATGTCATAGTGACCTGAAGTAAATATTTATGTAATCTGCATTTGAAATCAGTAATGGTTTCTGCTCCTCGAATGTCAGATGGCAAGTCATTCCACAGCTTAGCCGCACTAAAATTAAAGGAGCGCCTGTAAAGCTCAGTTCTGCATGGAGGCAGAGAAAGAAGATCATCAGCCGCTCTAGTGCTCCTACTTGACACCGCTGATCTGAATGTTAGACCATTGTAGAGAATCCCAGGTTGATGTGACAGTATGATGCTGTATAGCTGACATCCTACAAAATAGCTTCGTCTCGCAGCCACCTTGAGCCAGCCCAGCTTTTGGTAATATGGCGTAATATGCTCATCTCGTCTAGCTCCAAACACAAATCTTATACAGGCATTCATTGCTCTATATAATCGTAAATTTTGTTCCTCTGTAATATCCGTATATGCCGCACAGCAATAATCCAACTGCGGGAAGATCAATGAGACAATCAATTTTATTTTTAACGCATTAGGCAACAAATGTTCTGATATCTTAAGCTGGTATAGCTTGGAACGTATTTTTCCAACAGTTTCAGTCACCTGCTTTTCCCAGGCCAGAGTACTGGTTACACGTACTCCAAGATATTTAACGTCACGTGTGAACTGAACCACCGCCTCATTTACTATGATATTCGGAAGACTGTCAAGCTCAATGGTATTATGTACCGAGCTGTGCCAAAAATAATAGCCTGTGTCTTACTCGAGTTAAGCAGGAGCCCATTACATTCTGCCCACCGTACAATTGAATTCGATGTCTTCATTTACCTCCAGGATACCATTACACAAGTATCGCGGCTCACAATGTAAGTAAATTTGAAGATCGTCCGCATAAAAGTTGTACTTACAATGCCGCAAGATGTTTTTCAGATCCGAAATATAAAGAGTAAACAAAAGCGGTCCCAGAACAGAACCCTGAGGTATTCCAACTCTAACATGCGCCAGAGAGAGGTAACATCCTCGTACCTATCACAGACAACTTGGAATCTGTCAGTCAATAAGAATTAATCCAACAGAGTACTGATTCTGAGAAACCCATGTTTCTGAGTTTATTAATAAGGATGTGACGCTGAACCCTGTCAAATGCTTTAGAAAAGTCAAAGAAAATGGAGACAGTGACCTTCCTAGAGTCCGCCGCCTGCCTCACCTCATCCAACATCCTTATAATGCATGTCTGCGTTGACGAGTTCTTCGATATGCAAATTGACATGGATCAAGCAAGTCATTGTCTTCTAAATATCGTATGATCTGCTCCGATACAATCCTTTCAAGAGCCTTTGAAATTGTTGGCAGGATAGATATAGGCCTGTAGTGCTGTGCCAACGTCGGATGCCTTACCTTAGGTATCGGAGTTATTAGTGCGGTCTTCCAAATCCTCGGTACAACTCCATGCATAAGAGAGAAGTTGAAAATATGCTCAACTACAGGCATCAAGCTAGGTAAAACCATTTTTATTAATTTCAATGATATTCCATCCGAACCGACTGCATTTGACTTAATCCTAGCCAGAGTTTTAGCTATAATTCTCGGTGTTGCATATGTAAAATATAGTTTACTATCATCAAAGATCCTATCCGGTTGACTGGTCTCGCTGTCCTCATCCTGTGCCACCTGAACCGCATCATTCACAAACCATTTATTAAGCTCATTTACAGAGCAAGCAAGACATCTATCGACCTCCCTTGCCTGAATCAAACCAAGATGTCTTAGTCTGCTCCATATGACAGCTGCGTTATCCTCTTGACTAAAAATGGACATATAATAAGACTTCTTTGCCTCTCGCACCAAACTCTGCACATGGTTTCTCATTGCCTTGAAAATTTCATAACTTGCACCATTCCTATTTTTACGCCATACTCTTCTAAGTCTGTCTCTCTCGCGCATATCGTTTTTATTTCACTAGTCAGCCAAGGTGCTGGCAGATTTCTAAAGAGTATCCTCTGTAAAGGAGCATGCTTGTTATAGCGGTCTAAAATTTTATTGTTGAAAATATCGACCTTCTCTTCAATACAGTTAGAATTTATGAGATCTTGCCAGCTACATTCACCTATTTCTGTTAGAAAGTTATGCTCATCGAAGTTTTTAAAATTCCTACATAATATTAATCTAGGTGGGCGACGTTTGATGTTAATTCGGTAGATGATATATATCAGATCATGCGCCGATAGGAAGGAAACTGCAGATTTGCCAAACCTTATAAGCTTGCATTCATCATCCATGATGCATAGATCCAAGAAAGTGCTGGAATTCTTCAAGTGATGTGTAGTTCCGTACGGCACCAAATACATATTCGAGGATGCAATGAAACTCCTAAGTTGTGCACTATCGTATGTATCGACCATCATATCAGCATTAAAATCTCCGAATATTATCGAGTGCCGATATTTCGTCTGTAAATCCAGGAAAAGATATTCAAATTCTTGTAAATAACCACAGTTTGGTGGTCTGTATACGATTGCAAGTAGGAGCTTGGAATTGCGATCAAATTTAATTTCCGCTATTAGGAATTCTGGTTTGCGATACTGCTCATCCGTCGTTGACTGTTCAATGATTACAGCACTGAGTGAATTTAGCAGGAAAAAAGCCACACCTCCTCCTTGCCGTCCAATCCTGTCACATCTATAGAGCGAGTAGCCCGGAAGAGCAATCATGTTGTCAGGAATTTCAGGTTTGAGCCAGGTTTCAGACATGCAAATAATATGATATCCCTTGTCCACAAAAAAATTATGAAATTCATCGAGATGTGCCATTATGGACTGACAGTTCACATGACAGACACGCAAATCTTCATACTCTGGATCGAGATTAACCATAATTAATACTCGTAAGTCTGTCCTTAATTTTACCACTTAAAATAGGACACCTCCTTGCATCCATGGCCGAATGAGTAGCATTATTCGAAGAGGTCTTCACGTTACGCGAACAGTTTCCACACGTAGGAGGTTTGTCTCTATTTTTGCAGTCTTTCATCTCATGCGCTTCAGAGCAGTGTCCACAGGCAGGCACAGATTTGCAATCTTTAGCAATATGTCCAAACATCAGACATCTATAACATTGTAACACTCTGATGTGATCCGCAAAATTACAGGCAGAGTATCGAAGGTAGATGCGTCCATTGCTAAGCAATCGTCTACGCACATCCGGTGCCACCTCTAACACACAGTTCGTATATCGCTTATCAGCCTTTGGTTGGTACATATATACGACCCTGAGGTCCGCATCTACGTCCCCATTGAGATTCTGTGCAATAAGCTCCTCTTTTATTTCTTTATGTGACAATTCAGCCGGAACTCCATACACAATTAATCGCGGATTAAGCCTAACATTTTCCACGACCTTGAGTCCTATCCTAGCCAGATCTGGATGTGTCTTTATCTTCTCCATATTTGGAGAGATTGCCTCAATTTTACTCCATTCTTGCCTACGTTCGTCACTTTTTTGACTTTGAGAGCGCAGTCAGAGGGCCTTAGCACTTTGCACATCGCCTCTCTAGTGGCTTGCGAAGAGCCATATCTATCCGCATTCTTGTCATCAGGCACTATCATAAATGCCGTAGATGTAGGAACCTTTAGGGTAGGGCCACGTGAAACTCGTACTTCAGGTATACCCGCCGCTGTAACAGATGCGTATGTTCCCTTCATTTCCGAGCAAGCCGCATCAGACTTGTCTGTGTCAACCATAGCAGGAGCTTTAGTAAATTCCTTCATGACTTCACGTACAGCAGATTTGACATCGTCGACCATGCGCTCCGCCGATTCAGCATCTAATAAACGAGCAAGAGTCGTCGCCATTTCTAAAAACGCCTCCTTACAAAATCGAAAAGCTGTTCCTAATTGGGACCTTTTTTCGGCTGTTTCCTTGCTACTTAATAAAAATTTAGATATAAAAGCATCATGTTCATCAACCGATGCCTTCAAAAAATTTATTCTATTTATATCCACATGACCGCTCATAGTGTTATCATCGGACGCACCTGACAGACTTGACAACATCGTCCGCTGTTTATTCGCCGATCGCTTGTTTGTTTTGTCGCTGCCGCCGTCCTCCGAACCAGCCGCAACCGAAGTGTTGCCCCTTCCCGTCATCGCCACGCATGCGCTCAAGTAACCAAGCAAAGGAACCTTGCCAGTTGACCAATATCAAAAAGAATCCAAGATACTCCAATCTCAGCATTCACGACAGAAACCACAGACAATATGCAAGTAGCAAGCAAAATAGCCTTACTCAACACGCTTCTGCAAAAAATTAGGGCCCCGAAGGGCATAAAGCGGCAGAAAAATCGTTCCAAACAGGGAGCACGAATTAACACGTCTATGCATACTCACGCTCAGGCAGAGAGAGAGGAGAGAGAGAGAGAGAGAGAGAGAGAGAGAGAGAGACGCAGCGCTAATATATAAGTATATATTGCTTTTATTGCAGCAAAAAGTTTGGGCACTACAGTGCCCAATTTAGCGTTGGGATCGCGGGCAAGTGCAACGGAGAGAGCACTGCCACCGCGTTCGTCGACACCGGCACCGGCAGCAGCACCGGCCCTACAACCGCCGTTGACATCAACGGCGGCCCCGACACTGCCGTCGACAGCAACAGTGGCACCGTCATTGCCGTCGTCATTGCCGTCGATACCTGCACATTCTCCGGCACCGACACCGCCGTTGGCGTCAACAGTGGCATCAGCTTTGGCCCCAGCACCGCTTCCGCCAAAGATGGAATGGGCGAATAAGAAAGTAAGTACAAAAATATATACGTGTATATAAATATACATACATATGTATACACATATGTGTGGGGCATTCCATACCAAATCGACCTGTGTCTGACTCTCGATCTCTCGGATTTGGTCCGCGATTTTTTATGTTATTGTTCCAACTCTAAAATGCACTTCCATTTTTTGCACACCACATGTTTTATAAAATTTATTTACTTACAATTTTTTAGAACATACATATTGTTGGCCACAATTGAAAAATCTGAACTATTCTCAAAAATCCTGTGTTAGATATCAAAATTGGACAACCCAGAGTGGGCCAGCGTTTGCTTCTATTTTTTTTCAAGCTTTTTTTGGAAAAAAATTGAAAGAAATTAGAAGCAAAAGTCAGTCCACTGTAAGCTGTTGCTTCAACATTTCTATATATAACAGGATTTTTGAGAATTTTTTCACATTTTTTTGACGCAATTTTGTTTATTTTAAACAATCAAATTAAAATCATAATAATCGCTTTGTGGAAAAATTGGGAAAAATTCTCAAAAATCTTGTGTTATTTATCAAACTGTTCAAGCAACAGACTACAGTGGACTGACTTCTGCTTCTAATTTTTTCCAATGTTTTTTCTTAAAAAAATAGAAGCAAACGCCGGTTCCCTCTGAGTCAAGGCTTAAAAATTTTGATATCTGACACAGGATTTTTGAGAATTTATTCAGATTTTTAAACTGTGGCCAACAATATGTTTGTTTTAAAAAGTTATAAGTAAATCAATTTTATTAAAAAATTAACAACAAATCTGATTGTATTTTCGAGTTGAAGCAATAACATAAAAAATTGCGGCCCAAATCCGAGAGGTCGAGGGTCAGACCCAGGTCGATTTGGTACGGAATTTCCCGTATGTATGTATGTGTGTGTGTAACTATTATACATACATCTATTTATGTAAAAATTAATTCTAAAATATTTGTTGTTCCAGCAAATAAGTAAAATAGTCCGAAGAGCGGTGGCGAAGGATCGGCGTAAGAGGACGTACGCGCCACCGTCGGGGTACGTGCCGGTGCCACCGCCAACGGCAGGGTACATACCCGCGTCATCGCCAATGTACATATCGGCGCCAACGCCAACGCCGGGGTACGTGCCCGCACCATCACCAACGCAGGGGTACGTGCCCGCGCCATCGCCAACGCCGGGGTACGTGCCCACGCCGCCACCGGGGTACGTTCCCGCGCTGCCGCCGCCGCCGGGGTACGTTTCCGCGCCGCCGCCGGGGTACGTTTCCGCGCCGCCGCCGGGGTACGTGCCCGCACCATCGCCCGGGTATGTGCCCGCACCACCGCCCGGGTATGTGCCCGCACCACCGCCTGGGTATATGCCGGCGCCACTTCCGGGATACGCATATAGCACCCAACAATATATGTAAAATGCACTTATATATAGTAATGTAAGAAATCTGATGCAGTCAGAATAAAGTAAATATTACAATCTAAGCGAAATAATAGGAAGCACGCGCTCTCTTCCTCTATAGCGGGCGTGAGGATCAGCGCCCCTCGCATATAGTTGGTGCTATATGCGAGGGGCGCTGATCCTCACGCCCGCTATAGAGGAAGAGAGCGCGTGCTTCCTATTATTTCGCTTAGATTGTAATATTTGCTTTATTCTGACTGCATCAGATTTCTTACATTACTATATATAAGTGCATTACCGTTACGTACAGGATTTTATCGATATTACACTACTAATATTGTTATATTAGAGTAGTTATACGTGCGTTATATTACTTACGTTCATTACTTACATTCTTGGCTTGCGTTGCCACACCTGCTTCAATTGCGATATCTTTTATGTGTTACATAACTTGTAAATTCGTATATGTTCATGAAATTGTAATTTTTTGCTAATTATATTTGATTTTGATCCATTGGAAAAGGCTGGTGTCAATTGATTGAGATAACTAAATCCCTAGAACCCGTTCATCCGAATCAGATCCTAACTCTCTACTTTCGTGCATTTTAAACATTTTTTTGTTATTTTTTAATTCCCTGATACCCGTTCATCTGAATCAGATCCTAACTGTCTACTTTCGTGCATTTTAAACATTTTTTTTTATGTACCATATATTACATATAATGTATTATGTAATCTTATATAATAAATTATGCATTGTATATTTGATATACGAATAAAAAAAAAATCGAAATAACAAATAGTCACTGTGGTACATTTTATTACGTAATCATAGATTATCTTTAGATTTTGAAACTTTGCAATAAAATATAGTAAATAAAACACATAATTATTAGATATTATTATTATTAATAAAAGGCTTCTGTCTACTCGTCATTTTTCCCTTGTATGACATCAAAAGCGAGAAATTGCATGCCAAAAATTCTTGCAATAAAGAAATGTATCCATAAAACGTCATTATAATGAATAATTCAGCACATTTGTAAAATATCCCGAAGCTTATTCCTTCTTTATGAATAATCGCTGTTTATTTCAACCGTAACAATTTTTGGCATGAGGTTTCTCGTTTGTGACGTTATACAAGGATAGAAGCGGCGAGTAAGCATGCAGGAAATTTTGTATAAAAACGTATATACGTTTTATATATGTTCCATAGAAGGACACATATATAAATCTGTGTTTTGCTACACCTGATATTACTGGAACATCTCGTTGAATAGAGTTTTACAGATTTGATACAGGTTTACCTTGTTTAGGTCCCTTTTTTTGAAGTAAGTATTTTGAATTATGTCGTACAGAGAGAGAGAGAGAGAGAGAGAGAGAGAGAGAGATTTTTTTGATTGATTGAGCTTTATTAGCCTTCTCGGCTATTATTTACATCAAATGTCTACAATTATTCAACATGAGGTACAATATATTCTTTTAACATACGTTTAAATTGATCTAATTTTTCACATTGCCTTAATTCAGTCGGTAAGGCGTTGTACATATTCAAACCTTCATAAAACAAACTTTTTTGTCCGCTTTTCGTTCTACGAAATTGTATTGCAATACTCCCGGTCTGTCTCGTTTGCCTTCCACTAACATCTCCTACTATTTCTATCCTATTACCTAAGTGTTTTGGCAACATACCTTTTACTATCTTAAAAATAAAAATGCACACATTGTACCTTAGCCTCTGTCTTACATTCATAAACCTGAGAGTTTGCAGCATTAATTCTACTTTAGTATATCGAGAACATTGTAAGATAACTCTCATGGCTCGGTTTTGAGCTACTTGCAATCGATTCAGCTGCGTTTCACCCATGCCTACTAACAACGTTGCACAATACTCAAAATGAGGTGCTATGATTGACTTATACACAGTACATCTAGTGTACACCGATATATCATTTCCTATTCTATTCAGAAAGCTTACTTTTTTCCCGATTTTCTTTAACATATAATCACAGTGATCCTCCCAACGGAGTCTACTATCAATCATAACACCCAAATGTTTTGTTTTCTCCACACGCTCTATTACAGTTCCATCTAAGCTTTTCACTATTATGTCTGCTTTTAATTCTTTCCTTATACTTCTAACTATCATATATTTGGTCTTATCTGCATTCAATTTCAACATATTTACATTCATCCATTCTTCAACTATACCGAACACCATATTTAATTTCATTTCTAATTCTTCACAGCTTTCTCCTGTTACACTTACGGTCGTGTCATCTGCAAATAACTTAAATCTACTTCCCTTTGGACAAACTTTAACTATATCGTTTATATACAGAATAAACAATAGGGGTCCTAGTACAGATCCCTGTGGCACGCCATATACAGTATCAATTATTTCCGAACATATATCATTGAATCTAACTTGCTGCTTTCTATTACTTAAGTACGATTTTATCCATTCAAGTACAACTCCTCTTATTCCATACTGATATAATTTTTCCAATAATCTTACTCTATCTACTGTTTCGAACGCTCTTTTAAGATCAAGGAATATTACTCCTACCATTTTTTTCTCCTCAACTAACCGCTTCCAGTCCTCGATAATACTTTGAATTGCTGTCTCACACGACTGTTGTTTCCTAAATCCCGATTGATGTTCGGTTATTATTTCATTATCTTCTATAAATTTTTCCAACTGTCTTTTAACAACTAGTTCTAAAACTTTTTCATACATCGGTAACATATTAATCGGTCTATATTCGCTCGCTTTTTTTGGCTTATTTACCTTTGGTATCGGTATTATCGTGGATGTTTTCCACCCCTTTGGACATTTACCTGTACTAAGCGAATCATTTATCACCCCCACAAATTCGTCTTTTATCTCATGTATCACCATTTTTAGTATATTACTGGTTATCCCTTCCTCTGTTCCGCTCTTTTGTGGCAGTTCCCTAACAATTCGTATCAAATCACTTGCATCAATTGGCTCAAAATTTTCCATGATATCCTTACTCTCAATTACATATATAGATCTCCTACCTGTTCTATTCATTTTCTTATTATTAATAGATTTCACAATATTACTAATACTTTTTACATAATATATATTAAATTTATCCGCTATGTTACATTCTTCTATGTTATCTAATATTTCAAAATCTACGTTATCAATGTCCACTGAACCCCCCTGCTCACCCTTAATTAATTCTTTCAGAGTTTTCCACATTTTTGTAGGATCACCCTTATTATGATCTATCATATTCTCATAATATTCTTTCTTTTTTGTCTTGATAAGTTTTACTACTGCATTTCTTTCACTTTTGAAAAATGCCCAGTCCTGATCCATACCTGTGCTAACCGCCCTACTGTAGGCCTCATCCCTTCTTACTGCTGCCATTCTTATTTCATCTGAAAACCATTTTTTCCCTTCCCATATTTTCGGAATTTTAAATTTTTTCTTAGGCGCTACAGTATCCAATACATTTACTATACTATTAACAAACCTCTCAGCCCTTGTATTTACATCTAGCCCTTGACCTTGCTCAATTCTTTCCCCCATTATACTAAGAAACTCATCAACATCAAACTTACTATAATCCCTGCCTCAAAAATTCTTTATATTTATTATCTTTTATATTTAGATTAAATTCAACTTTGAGCCATGCATGGTCCGTTATTTTAGGTTTCTCATTCACCTGCACCTTTACTATATTATTAGAAAAAATTAAGTCTATAATCGTTTGACTATCCTTTGTAACTCTTGTCGGATTATCAACATATAGAGAGAGAGAGAGAGAGAGAGAGAGAGAGAGAGAGAGAGAGAGAGAGAGAGAGTAAGGGAGAGAGGAAGGGAGGGAGGGAGGGAGGGAAGGGTGGAGGGAGGGGGGGGGAAGTGAGAAACAGTAAAGGCTTCCACACACACATTTTCGTAACAGTAACAGTAAGGTCTTGACCAATCGCGTTGCTCAATTGGGCCGGTTACGGTTACGGACGGCCGAATTGAGCAACGCGATTGGTCGAAACTTTACTGTTACTGTTACGGAAATGTGTGTGTGTGGCGGCCTAAAAGAGCCCCGGACACACACTTTTTTGTAACAGTAACAGTAAGGTTTTGACTAATCGCGTTGCTCGATTCGGGAACGTACGGCCGTGTCGGCGGTGTGGTAGACACGTTATTCCCCGCCGACAGAGGAGGAGAGGTCCTCTTTCCGGAGATTAGAGTTCCGGAATGGAGAGAGGACCTGGGGGTCGGTGGGGAGGAAGTGGAGAGGGCTATCCGCGGGGTCAAGAGGCGAAAGGCCCCTGGCCCCGACGGAATCCCAGGCAAGGTTTGGACCTTGGCCGCGGGGGAACTGGCCGGATGGATGCGGGAAGTTTTTACCGCATGCCTGCGCACCGGCCGGTTCCCCAGAAGATGGAAGGAGGCCAGCCTGGTCCTCCTGCCAAAGGCGGGTAAGCCCGCGGATTCCCCGTCCGCGTACAGGCCCGTGTGCTCGCTGGACGAGGCGGGAAAAATCTTCGAAAGGATCATTGCCGCGCGCCTCGTCCGGCACCTGTCCCGGGGTGAGGGAAGAGGTCTCTCCGACGACCAATTCGGCTTCCGTGCGGGGAGGTCAACCGTGGACGCGATCAGGCGCGTCCTCTCCCGCGCGGAGGCCGAGATTGAGGAGGGGGGAGTGGTGTTGGGGGTGTCGTTCGACGTTGTCAACGCCTTTAACACCCTCCCCTGGGAGGTGATAGGGAGGGCGTTGGTGAGATTTGACGTCCCTCCCTACCTCATCAGGGTCGTCGGAGACTATTTCCGGGACAGGGGCCTGAGGTACACGGACCAGGACGGGGTCCTGAGGGTCAGGCTCGTTGAGCGCGGTGTTCCGCAGGGGTCGGTGTTGAGACCCCTGCTATGGATCATCGCCTACGACCTGGTCCTCGGGGTGGCCCTCCCCAGAGGATGCTGGCTCACGGGATATGCCGATGACATATTCCTGGGGGTCAGCGGGGAGGGCTGGCAGGAGGCCATCAGGCTGGCCAACGTGGCGGCGGCGAGCGTGGTGCGCGCCATCCTGGCGCTGGGCCTGAAAGTGGCCCCCCATAAAACGCAGGCGACCATGTTTTGTGGTCGCCTTGCGGGGGGGTCACCGCCGGAGGGGCTCAGCGTCCGAGTGGAGGGGAATGAGGTCCCGATCACTCCCCACCTCCTATACCTGGGGGTTTGGATTGACCGGAAGAGGAGCTTCGGCGAGCACGTCACCCGCGTGGTCTCGCGAGCGAGGGTAATGGCCAACAGCCTGGCAAGGCTGTTGCCCAATATTGGCGGGGCCAGCGGGTATGTGCGTCGCCTCTACGTGGCAATGGTCCACTCGGTGCTGCTGTACGCAGCACCGGTGTGGGAGGAGAAGGCGGGCAGCAATGCCCGCCTTGGTGGGCAGCTGGCGGCGGTCCAAAGGCTTATAGCCAACAGAGCCGCCAGGGCCTACCGGACCGTGTCACACGTGGGGGCGACTACCCTCGCCGGAATCCCCCCGATTCACCTGGTCGCCAGGTCACATACACGCGTGTACACGCGGACCAAGGCGATCAGGGACGGGGGGGGGGTGTCATCACGGCGAGGGTTAAGAGGGCGCTGAAGCTCCAGGCCAAAGCGACCCTCCTGCGAGAATGGGAGGAATTCCTCGAGAACCCCCAGTTGTGGGGCAGGAGGGTCAGGGAGGCCATCCGGCCGGTCCTTGGGGAGTGGGTGGAGCGTAAGGGGAGAGGCCTTACGTTCCACACGGCGCAGGTGATCACCGGACATGGGTGCTTCGGGGATTACCTGTGCCGGATCGGGAAAGAGCGCACCACGCGCTGCCATCACTGCCCGGAGGAGGCAGACACGGCGCAGCATACGCTGGAGTTTTGCCCAGCGTGGGAGGAGCAGCGCCGTGTCCTCCGGGCAAGTGTAGGAGACGACCTCGCCCTCCCGACCATCATCGCCGCGGCGGTGACCGGGGGAGAGGAGGGCGAGGTCAAATGGAGGGCGTTCGTCTCCTTCTGCGGCGCAGTCATGTCGTAGAAGGAGGCAGCCGAACGCGTCAGGAGGGGGGAAGCTCCACCCCCCTCCAGTGACAGCAACTGGAGCGACGGGGTAGATCCGGGCCGCAGACCGCCGCCGCCACCACGGCGGCGGCGTTATTTTTTACGACGGCGCAGGCCCAGAAGCGGCCCCCCCCGTCGCGATTCCGGTTTCGGGGGGGGACAGCACATGACAGTGCCGGGGGGTAGAAGGGCACAGTTAGTGCGCCCAGGAGGTATCTTCTCCCCCCTTCGCCCCCCCCCCCCTCGGAACGTGAGTTGGCCGTTGCCGTCAGCGACGCCGGCCAACGGCCGTACGTACGGGTCCCCCCCAAAAAAAACTAAAGGGGGGACCGCGGGGGTGGAGCGGGCGTGCGGGCGGGGTTTACCGCACGCCCGCAGCATAACCCACCCCTGCTAGAGGGGCGGCGGTCTGGGTGGATGTCCTCCATTCCGCCGCGGTGGTCTCAGGAGGCGGCTCCAAAGAGCCGGGGGAGACGCCGGTCGGCGTCTCCCGGGTTGGCGCCCAATTCTGGGCCTGGCGCTGGGGGGCCCCGGAAGAATCAGTGCGTTTCCCGGGGCTCCCCATGACGAGCGCCGTGAGGGACATCCGCAGGAGTTTTAGTGGGCAAGGTATGCATGCAGTATCGTGAGCGATGTGCATGCTATACAATCCCACACTCCCCCCGCTTATGCCTCTCCCCGGAGGCCGGGGGGGTCTTCCCCGAAAGGGGCTACTGGGTAAACCTGGAACTTTTAGCCCCAGGGATCCCAGTAGTTGAAGATTTCTCCTGCGTCAAAAAAAAAAAAAGAGAACGTACGGCCGTACGTTCACGTACGTTCCCGATTCAAGCAACGCGATTAGTCGAAACCTTACTGTTGTTCGGAGCTTTATGAATGAGTGCGTGCTTGTACATTACATGTATGGAACAGAAAGGAAGAATACGACAAATATCTGTTCTTGTCCAACGAAATATCTAAACGATATATCTCCTTGTGTTACAAGATATGTGCACGATATATCTGTCCGTGCTGAGTGCCGCGAAGTTATTTTTTTACTCAAGTCATAATATCACTTATTATTTGTACAAGTTTTATCATCACTTTTTATTGTATGAAAAATGTTTAGAGATGATTTATGTGAGAGTGTAGACCCGTCACGCGTGTATATAGGTGTAAAAAAGAATACGTAAATTTTTTAGGAATATATTTTGCGCTCTCTGAACATGCAAGGTTTGCGCCTTTTGGACGATCCAGTCCACGCGGCCCTGGCTGCGATTGCAGCGCCATCTCTGACAAGATCCGGCAACTATTGATGCATGCAATACTGCTCTTCTTGTCAGTCTGCATCCGTATTTGCATCAATTTGCATTACTAAAACTTTCTCTCAATGGATCTTTTTTTGTACGCATTGAATCTTACTTCTACTTGCACGATATTATTCCTACATGTTTACCCAATACAAGATGATAAACATTATGTATGTATAAAGTGCAGAATTTTTGTTTTAAGCAAATATTGTCGTCAGGTGACAGCTGTATGTGTCCAAATAAGTAATATTTTTAATTTTTTGGTGTTTTTGATATAAAATCGCGGTTGTCTCGTATAGATTTTTGTGCGTACTTTAATTCTGTAAAAGATTTTTGCAATTCTATAAAGCCAATTAAAAGATCCATTGAGAATCTGTAATGTCGGTAATTCATACAACTTCAGGATCCCCTTAAGTTCAATATATAGCATTTAAGGTTATGTTAAGATTAGGTTATGTGCGTTTCCCATATAGGTTAGGATATTTTGTTTCCACGCGTACCAATAATTTGAGGTTAAGTTTCGATTCATTTTGTAGGTTATGTTTTCAGTTCCATATACACAATACATTGAGGTTAAGTCATAATTTCTTTTATAAGCACATGCCGTTATATCTGAGATTAATATAGGTTATATCCAAAACCGCGCGCGCGACTTTTTAAGGTTAGAAATTTAGTTTCGTAATTCCTGCGTGCGGAAGATTATTATTTAGGTTACGTATACCAAAAATAAATACATTTGAGGTTAGGTGATCCGAAATCGGGCCCAGTGATTTTCCCATTACCTGAGCGCGCGATAATTAATAATAATGCATGCACGAAAACCGAAAGGCATGCCATGCACATCCGGAGTACCTGGTACAACGGACTGGCACCACGCGCACGTAGTTTTCGACTACCGCGACTTCCACAGGGACAGCTACGTCGGTCCCGCCGTCATTAGGTAACTGCGCACAAAAGTAGCCACCCCGGCATCCTCTACAGGAACAAACGCGAAGACCGCCATTAAGGGGTCAAGGTATAATACGGAGCGACATCGGCGTCGACGTCCGAACGTTTGTTCCCGTAAAAGGATAAATTATTTATTAATAAGACTATTACCAAAATGTGGACAATAGCGATAGCTCGTTGTTATTAAATATCGATACGTGACAAACAACTGTAAATGGAAGATTCTGGAACGCGGAAGTATAAGTTAGAATTATTATGGTTAAAAAAATATACTGCGTCGTAAGTTAGAATTATTATGGTTGAAAAAATATACTGCGTAGTTGGAAATGGAATAACAAATAGAAAAAACGTTCGAGAACCTTCCATGTCACGATGTTTGCGCATGACCGGCGAACAAGAACAAAGGAGCCACGTCGTAAGTGCGCACATGCCGAACGCCATTGCGCAGGCGTGAGTTTCCCTATACAGGGTGTTACTAAAAGACCGCCCACTAACTACATAGCGGTATTCCTTGTCAAAAACTGAGTCGAAAAGTCCTGAGCCACTTTTTTCTATAATGCTTAACAAAGCCGTAATCATTGAGTAAAATTAGTCCAACCAGCGTCGTTCTTTAGCCGGGCGAACGTCGGTGAGCCGCGCGCCTGATAGTGTGCGTGAGCGCTCCGCCGCGCATCGCGCGGCGGCACGACGGCACGGCCGCGGTCGGCCGCGGCGGTCGCGTTTTGCTTTTGCGCGCGTCGCGTGCAATATTCTTACGCATTGTAATAATAGAAATAATTTTTCCTGCACTAAAAATCACTTTTTACTCTTGTCAGAAGTACCTCCTTGCAGAAAATTTTGATAACGGATAAAACTTTCGCCAAGACATAACTATTATTAAGATATAAAAATTTAAACAAATACAAAAAATTATACTGTGTATTTTACAATACAAAAATTTACAATACAAAATTTTACAATATAAAATTTTACAATACAAAAATTATTTTCTAATCCGTTTCGTTAAATATCTTTTCGTTAACTTAATTTAAATTATAACACAAAGCACTTATTGAATCTTTCTACGAGGTTTGCCCATAGTTACTCAGAAGTAATAAATTTTTTACGGGAAATTTACTGTAACAATTAGATATTTAAATAATCTCGTACTTAAAAGAAAATACATTAAAAATATTATTAAAAGATAAAATATTCAAAAATAAAAAAAATTTCTTTTTTTATAAAAAAAAGATTTATCCTAAGTTATAAATAACGCTATCCAGATGTACAATCTTTTTGAAACTTAAGGCAAATAAGAGCAAACCGCCGAGCGAACAATATTAATTTTTATAGCGAATAATAAATAATAACACGTTTAATAACTTAAAACAAAATACAATACAAACGCTTTGGCCTTAGTAGTTTAGATCCTCTTTATTATAATATTTCACAATAATCTTAAATCGAATTGTTAACAACGCATAAATAAATATGAAATGTTATCATATTCGTAATACGTAGGTCAGCGGTAAAAATGTTAGAAAAGATTAAACATAAAGTAAATGCGGTCTTTTAAATAAAATAAAATGTTAGCTGCAATTTGTATAAGTTTTTTTATGTTAAATTTACTTACCAGACAGTGTAATATCAGTGTCATGATGATCTACCGTCTACTTTCAGTAACGAAACAATGCTTATGAGTTAATGTCAGTGTACGGACTGAAGGCCTAGACTTAAGCGTAAGCTGAAATGAGTACAGAGAAATATCATGAAGCATCATATAACAAAGTAACACTTGTAAATAAATAAAAATAAGTTAATGAATAAAACAGACTACAGATGTTAATTGTGTGGAAGTTTTTCGACAATAGGAGAATAATCATTAGAAAGATTTTTTATTTACTAGCTTATTTATTTACTTTATATTTTTTATTTACTAATGTTATTTTGTTATATGATACTTCATGACATTTGTATGTACTCATTTCACCTTGCGCATCAGCTTAAGCCTTCAATCCGTGCACTGATCTTAACTCATAAGCATTGTTTCATCACTGAAACCAGACACGGTAGATTATCACGAGATTGATATTACACTGTCTGATAAGTGAATTTTACATCTTTATGAAAAAACTTATACGAATTGCAGCTAACTTTTCAATTTCACTTTATTTAAAACGCAGCAGTTATCACGTAATTTACCTTATGTTCAACCTTTTCCAATAACTTTACCGCTGACCAATGTTTTATGAATACGATAACATTTCACTTTTATTTATGCGTCTAAACTAAGATAGAAACGTTTGTATTGAATTTTGTTTTAAGTTATTAAACGTGTTATTATTTATTATTCGCTATAAAAATTAATATTGATCGCTCGGCGGTTTGCTCTTATTTGCCTTAAGTTTCAAAAAGATTGTACATCTGGATAGCGTTATTTATAACTTAGGATAAATCTTTTTTTATAAAAAAAAAATTTTTTTTATGTTTGAATACTTTATCTTTTATAAATATTTTTAATGTATTTCCTTTTAAGTACGAGATTATTTAAATATCTAATTGTTACAGTAAATTTCCCTTAAAAAATTTATTACTTCTGAGTAACTATGGGCAAACCTCGTAGAAAGATTCAATAAGTGCTTTGTGTTATAATTTAAATTAAGTTAACGAAAAGATATTTAACGAAACGGATTAGAAAATAATTTTTGTATTGTAAAATTTTATATTGTAAAATTTTGTATTGTAAATTTTTGTATTGTAAAATACACAGTATAATTTCTTGTATTTGTTCAAATTTTTATATCTTAATAATAGTTATGTCTTGGCGAAAGTTTTATCCGTTACCAAAATTTTCTGCAAGGAGGTACTTCTGACAAGAGTAAAAAGTGATTTTTAGTGCAGGAAAAATTATTTCTTTTATTACAATGCGTAAGAATATTGCACGCGACGCGCGCGAAAGCAAATCGCGACCGCCGCGGCCGACCGCGGCCGTGCCGTCGTGCCGCCGCGCGATGCGCGGCGGAGCGCTCACGCACACTATCAGGCGCGCGGCTCACCGACGTTCGCCCGGCTAAAGAACGACGCTGGTTGGACTAACTTTACTCAACGATTACGGCTTTGTTAAGCATTATAAAAAAAAGTGGTTCAGGACTTTTCGACTCAGTTTTTGACAAGGAATACCGCTATGTAGTTAGTGGACGGTCTTTTAGTAACACCCTGTATATGGCCGCCCGGCGGGCGACCCGAGGTCTTTCGCCCATGAGCAGCCAGACAGTGCGGACGCAACAGATAGGCAATCGAATCAGGGCATTGAACCCGCGAACGGTGCGAAATCCGAGTGATAGGGAAGTCAGCGCGAACATCTCGAATAACCAATCGCGATCGGCGAGCTTGAGTGTAACGCGACTTTATATAAAATAAATAAAAACATATTGTTATACAATCGAACAACATTAATTAACATCCTCGAGAACCTCGAAATAAGATTACGCGATCAAAGTGCGGAGAAACGCGAACGGCCATTCTACGATCATACTGAGTACGACAAAAGAACAGACCGAGCGACATCCGCGAACGACCGCGTAAGTCTGATCGAAATAACGCGAAGATTGCACGGGAGTGCTACGAACGACAAAGGCGATCGATAGGCCTTCGCGGCAACGACGGCCATATTGTAAATTCGCTTGTAGCGAGAAATAAAGAAGTTACTTAAATAAATAAAGACAGTTTATTATCTAATACTTTGCAAACGCGAATAACTCATTAACACGTACTTAAATACAAACTGAAGTGGCGGTGAGCCGCCATCCTGTCCAGCGACGTCCCGAAGATTCAACGGCGGCGGCGATCTAGAGGGCAGCGGAGCAGATCCGGCATCCGGAGGAACCTGAAACAGAAGAAAAGTCAATTAAAAAGAGAACCTTAAAGGTTGGTCGATTTTATAACCTTCTCGGTGGGTACACGGTAAAACCGAGTAACGACCGATAAAATATCAGTAGATATAAGAGTGAGTCGTGGCAAAATCCCCTTCCGTCTGGTCAGGTTAGCTAGAACAGAAAGAAGAAGGGTAGAGAGTGACATTGCCGACAGTCGGTTCGGTCACAACCTTACCAGCGGTCGGTTCGGGTCGGGTCGTAAACGTTCGGTTACAAGCGTAACATTAGTCTTAGCGTTTAGGTTGTAACCGGGCACGTAGGTTCACGCGTGACACAACTCATTCGTTAAACTACCGAAATATTCTCAAAGTTTGCGTAACACGGTCGCCACTCGGTTTTATCCTCTAAATCGAGAAAGGTAAGTATACTACTAACCGTATCTGTCGACTAATTCTCTCTTTTTTCTGTTTCAGGTGTTCCGGACTGCTGCTGGCCGCTCTGCGTCTCGTCTCACGGATGGACCTCCTTCGTAGAAGCCGCTTACTACCAACGATGCTCTGGACCACTGGATCGTCACGGATGAAGCACCCACAGGATCGTCGCAGAATCTCAGGTAAGTATCGTATACCGTGTGCATATAGCATAAGCAATGTGCATTTTCTCGCACTTAATTTCCGCAGGAATGGTGATTACGCATGAATCTCCCGCATGGAAGGTGACTCAGGATGGGTCACAGGATATCGTCGAATGATTTCTGACACTCAGGATATCTTTTTGTATAACACTGTATTTATTCATTAAATTTCGAATAAATAGTCATTCAGTTCGATCGACAATGATTTACAGTCACTCTTGGTGTATCACCGTCGTCGTATATCACAGTTCGCGTGTCGCGTGTAAAATCGACTATCTTCCGAATATGCGCGTATCTCGTTCCGCAACACGGGTATCACCGGTCGTAGCGAGAATATAATATATCCTCCCGTATGATTGTCCTTTGTTTCGTACACGGATGTGAAATTTCGCGTTATTCACATATGTCGCACGCCCTAACACCGATACGTGATATTTCCGGATATCGCTCCGTACGCGGATCTCGTCGGTTGTTACGAGAATCTCGGCTATGTGTCAAAATGAGTTACCGATCTGAGCTCTCCCGACAGACTGACCCACTATTACGCATAATCGCGCACGTATGTTGAGTATCGCTAAACTATGCTTTATTCGCGAACTCGTGGGTCTCGCCGGTTGTAACGAGAACAACAGTTATGTAAATTGAGCTAGCGCTTCGAGCTCTCCCGACAGAATGACCTCGGTCGATCGCTCGCCGCGTCGCACGTTCCCACTCCTGGGCGCTACTCCCCACTCCTGGTGTTTGTCACATCGGACCATCGGTGATCACGTGATCACCGCATGACGGTAACTGCGTATGGAACAAACAACTGACAAACAGAGAGGAATGTTGTTTTGTTTCCCGGTTATTTCGCGCTCGCTAGAGACTATTCGCAAATACATCTCGATAATATTACATATATTTCACAATTTCACGGATCTCTTCGAGATACAAAATTATGGATGTTTCTTAGGATTTACGCCATGGACATCGCTCGCATGCAACTCTTATGCTCGATACTGCCTTTTATGCACGCTCATACGTCACAATTTTAACGATTACGCGTGTGCTATGATCTCGGCGCACCATCATCCGATTAACGCGGAATCGCGCTAACACCGCTAATTAACATCTCGTGAAGCGAGTTATCATGATTTAATCGCTGTTTGAGATCCGTGCGCGAGGTTTTCGCCGCACACTTGTCGAATCGGCGCGGGATCGCGATATTCATGTCGATTACAATCTCGGAAATGTATCGGTATGGGTCTTGTCCCTGTAGACGATGTGTGCGTCGATCTTGCGCGCACAGAGTTCGCAGGTCGACGGGATCTGGTGCGCTGCATTCCCGGGGGCTCTGTAAAGCGATCGCACGCGGTTGTCCCTGAGGAAGGTGTCCGTGCTGGGTGTTTCCGGCACTCACGTCGGATCGGGCTGAAACTCGATATCTGGCCTATTTCGGACATCTGTAGACCATTTCCGGTGGTCCCGTGGCTGTACGGGGTGTGTGCTACTATCTCGCGGCACAGTGATAAAAAATCTAATCGAACGTCATGGATGCCTTAGTTGACATCCAGGAAACCCATTCGTAACATTGGTTTACACGTATCATGTCTGTGCTAGGATTTTCCCGCACACACCTCGGATTCGGTCGAAATGTCGTTTATCACGCTCATCGGTACTCGGCAGACGCGTAGGTATCGTCCTCCGCGGGAGTTGAGAGTTGTGCGGTGACTTTGCCGCACACTTGTCGGACAACATCGAGGACACGTGAGGCGTGTTCCTCGTGACTCATAATGTCACCTTGGATAGTCACCTCCCGTAGATGACGCGTGTGCTCGACTCCTGGTGCACATTCGGTCGTCGCGGACGAAAATTATTTATTCGCGCGTCAAGAACGCTAACCAGTCGCGACATATCGAAATTCCACGCGAAAATGCTGTGCGACGCTATTTCGATACACATAGTACCATCAACCGTATAACACGCTTAAGTGCGTGTAGCTGCTTACGCTTGAAACCGTCAACTGTTTCAGCGCCTCCGTCCGAAGGGTCAACGCCACGGTCAAGAGCGAGCGAGTCTACGGCGAAGCCAAGGGTCGTCGCAGAGCAGGTGACGCAGCCGAAAGTCCGCGTGAAGCGGGTGCAGGTAGACAAGCCGAGGGGTGAGAGGAGCATCGACCAGCAGCAAAGGGGCGACGCCAAGGAAGTGGAGAGGAACGCCGCCCAATGCCCTCCAAGAGACCCTAGCGCTAATAAAGATCTGTGATCCCCTGTCCCCGAGCGCACATATGTAAATATAGTTATAAGCGCTATTAGTTATAAGTTAGTATTAGAAATAAAAAAAGCGTTAGTAATAAGTTTATGCGAGATTTTTGATACATTTTCCTTTTATTTGTCGATAACAATAAACAGTTACCATGGATATGCCATACGATTTGTTCGGACAGCGTGCATAAAAGACTGTACGTGTCATACTGAATAAAAGATTATTTCACAAAAGAGAGTAAATCCGAAATTTCCCTGCTTCCATGCATGCATAATAGGTGTAAGCATAACAGACGCGCGAACGAGAGAGACGGTCGAGTAACGCGAGAAACGATCAACGAGAACAGAGATTTCTAAATTCGATAATCGAGAGACGCGACCGCGTGCGAGAACAAGAGAGCGCGTTGCATTGAACGACAAGCCATCGACCCGCGACGCGTAATCGGCGGCGCGCAGCAAATTCTTAGCGCAAAATAGAAATGCACGATTCGGTGGGCCAAAAGGGTTGCACGTCATGTCTGAGGAAGACCGGAAGCGAGATTCACTTGACCGGAAGTGCGCGCACCGAATTCCCTGCGCGGCTTATTAATTCAAATGGCGACTTGAGAAACGCCTTGAGAGGGACCCTATGAACATCCCTGAGGAGGGCCCAGGGTCATCCGGTGGGCGCACGCCAAATTCGATGCGCGGCCTTATCCGTGGAACCGAGGTGTCCAGGAGGCACGGGGGTAATCCGGGTACACTACTCGACCGACGGGACGATCAGCGAGGCAGCGCGTAGGAAGTTACGTGCGCGCGGATCAAGGATCACGGCGAACGATTATATTGCATTCGCGTGATTGTTAGGAGCATAAGAGACTCATTAATGTTAGCCAAAATCAATTAACAAGGGCGCGCAGCTAACTTCTTGCGACAAGGCCACGCGCACGCCCAGCCATGCGAAAGGCACTCGGGCAGGCGTGAGATCTGTCACTATGCCAGCGATTTCGGGATATGTGCAGCGCGCGCAAGATTCGATGCGACAGATCGATAATCAATCAATCGAATTAAAAGAGAGCATAAAGACAAGCGAGCAAAGCGTAGAGTAATATTATAAGTTCATCGCGGAGTCGCTTTTCGAGATTTGTGCGCGCTATAAAGAAAGCGTGATTTCGACATAAATGTATGTACAGCGTAATCCGTTTATTAATAGATAATTGTAACATGGAAGCACGGATGAGATATTTATCACGAACAAGTAATATAAGCGATATATGGCATATAGAAAATTTATTTCTCTACATGGAAGCTTCCAGAACGCAGGAAACGAGTAGCGAGCTGGAGACTTTCGACGAAAACAACTTTTTGTATCATTGGAATGCGAGCGCTCCGACAAACATGTTTACGCGGAGCGAACATCGGAATGCGAATGCTCCGGAGTAGGGGTTACGAGCGCGCAGACGCGAGGAACTCCGACGACGGTGACGGAGCAAATATCGAGGTCTTTGATCCGGGAGAGTCCTAGCGTGCGGACGTGCTAGTGTCTCTCTATTATAAAACCGGAAATAACCCGCGAGCGAGGCGTGATATCGCTAACGAGTGAACAACCGCGAATCGAGATAACGCGAGTTGGAATAATTATAACATCTTTATTTAAACATTTGAGAACAGTAATTAACGACGATTCACGTGTGTGTGAAATCGGAGTAGTGCGGCGATCGATAATTACGCGCGACAGTTTTGAGCGTATATCGACGTGCGCGAACATTAAGTGTTAGCGAGTTGATAAACTCGTAGTTCCGGGTATACTGCTTATAAATTTTACTGGTATTATTTTTAAAAAAATAAAAAATTTTAAAAATTTTTAAAAAATAGTAACTTAAAACCTAAGCTTCGGGGAAATTTTTTGTAGAGGAAAAATCGTCTTAGAATCGCGTCAAGAATGTGAGATTTTCGGGACAATATACTTATTCTGAATCACCCTGCATATCTGTATCTATATAACTTATATCCAGGCATACGGCCTTATGGTAACTTTATTTTAAATTTATATTTAGCGCATCTTATATACTAAATTAATGTTAGCCGCCACGCTTGGCGTTTAATAAAAGGAACTTAAATTTCTCCCGGCCGTCGGATGTTACGTCAATTGTACACAGGGTCATCAAATAATTGAAAACTACGCGTGCACATATAAAATGGACATTTATAAGGTAAATGTGATTATTCGGCTCGGGGATAATGATGTGGGTGCAAGCGTGCTTGCTCACACGCGCTGTTTGGGCGCGGCCTGCGCCCAGTCGGCCAGGTCAGACTCACCGCCGGCTCCTCCGGTCGCTGTTTCTGACTGCCTCGTCCGCGATGCTGCCACCGGCTGCATCCTCCCCGTCTGATCTCGACCGGAAATTCTTCTGGGAGAGGACAGGTTGGTCTCGCGGACGACTTCATGGATCTCGAACGGGCCGCCTCCTTTCGGCGCCTCTCGCGCCACTCTGCATACCCCGCCTCGAATATGCTTCGATTTTTGCTACGTGCAATTACCGCTGCACGTCGCCTGCTATTGATGTTTGGCCTCCCAGGGATGGTTGGCCGCCTCGGCAGAAAATTTTCCTCAGACACTTGTCTTCGCGCCCGTGTCGTCGGGAATGTATCTCCCTCACGTAACTGTGATCCATCATCCCTCATAGGCTTGTCGAGTATAGAAATTTCGTGATATTCGTTATTTTCACGAAAATGGACTCTCTTGATCGGACGATCGCTCTCGCCTTTCACCGTCGTTCCGTCATCGTCGCTCGCTTCCGCTGACCGGTTATCTCGCTGGCGTTGTGTCTCACGAGCAGGATTAGCTGCTCCGTCAGCTTGTCGACCGTCATGGTTATCGCGTTGGCTCGCATCTTCCGGATTCTCCTCGGCGTTCTCCATCGGCTTGGCAGTGTCCCTTGTGATCACGTGGATCCATGCGACGTCATCGTCGTCGCTCTCGCGCTCAGATCGCGCGTATCGGTCTGCCATATCGCTCTCGTCATCGGTGAGCGTTATCGTCCGGCTGTCATCCTCCTGGTTGTCGTCGTCGTCGGAAATTGTGACTGACGGCTGACTGGCCTCGTCGTCTGACGGCTCCCCGTCAACCTCGACTTCTCGGCGTGTGGCGTCCTTGACGTCGCCGTCGCTGTCATCGTCGTCGTTGGCGGCTGGCTCCCCGTCATTCCCGAAACGCGGCTCACGATGTGGCTTCAATTGTCTGGCGTTGTACACGCCTATCGCCTGTCCATCGAGATCCTCAATCAGGTAGGCGTTGACGCGCACGATTCTCTGCACTCTGTACGGCCCCTCGTACACCAGATGGATTTTACGAGTTAGGCGCCTGCTAGCGTCGGAACGTCGGTGCAGCTTGATCCACACCAGCTGTCCCTCGCGATAGCTCGCAGTTCCGTGTTTGTCGGCTTGCCTACGTCTCTTGCGTGCCGCTTCTTCCAGACGTTGCCTCGCCTCGCGTATCTTGCTACGCCATGACATCTCCTCGACGTCGAGAGGAATTAGTCGCGGATCAATTGTCAAACGGCCCATTTCGCCGTTATTTAACTCGCGCGGTGTAAATCCGGTGGACGAATGAGTTGTGTCATTGAGTACCTGTTCGGCGCGATCTACTATACGATGCCACGTGTGTTGGCGGTCGCTCGCGTATGTACGCATAATACGGCCTAATTCTCGCATAACACGCTCAACGGGGTTCGATTGTGGATTGTACGGTGACGTTTTGCGGGGATCGAAACCCTTTTCTCGCGCAAAATTACGCCATCGCTCGGTAATGAATTGACCTCCGTTGTCGGTGAGTATCGCCCTAGGTATTCCTATCTCAGTGAAAAACTCATTCTTCAGTATTTCCATAATGGTGTCTAGCTTTTGGTCTTTCAGAGGATACAATTTTACAAATTTAGAAAATTGATCCATCACGACCAACAGATATCGATAACCGTACCCGGTTCCCGGCAACGGTCCAAATATATCGAGCGATAGCGTGTCACCCGGCGTATCCGGTAACACGTAATATTCTGTGCCTACTGTGGGTCTAGTGTAATATTTGGTAGCCTGGCAAGTCTCGCAGGACGCTACCACGTCGCGAGCTATTCTATCGAAATTCGCGCCTTTGAAATAACCTTTCAAGAACGCAAGAACTTTATCGGTACCGAAATGTATCAGTAATCTGTGAATTTCACTAGCTATACGCCACGTTGCTTTACGCGGTAAGGCAACTCTATCGCTCTCCTCGTGTTTCACGCGTATTATACCCTCACGTTCGTGCACGTTGTTCGGGTCATCTCGCGTTTTTCGCTGCAATTCAGCGTCGTTTTCTTGGGCATTCACAATTATGTCTACCCATTGCGTGGTGTCGATACCCTCTCGCGGATTACGGATGATCGCGATACGCTTCGTCTCGCTCGTCGGATCTCCGTTTACATTTCGACGCGAGAGTGCGTCGGCTATCGCGTTCTCCCTGCCGGGTAGATGAACGACCTCTAAATCAAACTCCTGCATAAACCTGAACCAACGTGCGATTCTCGTGTTATTATTTACGCAGGTACTCAGGAATTGCAATGCTTGATGGTTCGTGTGCACTTTAACGTGCCTACCTATCAGCAAAATGTGCCATTTACGTAAAGCGAAAATTAAGGCCAAGCATTCCAATTCCGTCGTGGTGTAATTCACCTCGGCGCCTTTCAAACTACGACTCGCGTATGCGACAGTCTGTTTGATATCTTCGGAATCTACTCTATACTGGTAAAGTCTCGCGCCTAATCCAGATCTAGCTGCATCGACATAAATTCCAAACGAGTATCCCGATTGAATTAAGTACAATTCAGGCGCTTCCTGAAATGCTTGCTTTATCTGTGTAAACGCGTCTTGATGCTCGCGTGTCCATACGAATTTTTGACCTTTTTTCAAAAGACTCCAACGGTTTCGTGAGTCTGGCGAGGTTTTTTATGAATCGTCTATCCCAATTCACCAAGCCTAAAAACGATTGTACATCTTTTTTGTTGGATGGTCTTTCGAATGACGCTATCGTTATTCGCGTTTCATCGTTTATCTCAGCTTTTATCTCGCTGAACGTATAGCCTTTTTTTTTTTTTTTTTTTTTTTTTAACGCAGGGAAATTTTCCACTACCGGGATCCCGAGGGCCGGGGCTTCCGGTTTGCCCAGTAGCCCCCCTTTCGGGAGGAAGACCCCCTCAGACCCCGGGGTGGGACCGAGAGGAGTGTGGGATTGCATAGCATGCACATCGCCTACGATTCTGCATGCATGCCCTGCCCACTAAAACCCTGCGGTTGTCCTACCTGGCATCGCTGGGGAGTGCCCGGGGACATTGATTATTGCGTCCGGTGCACTCCCCGATGCCGAGCCTTTCGGCTCTCAGCGCTGAGCCTTTAGGGCTCTGTGGCTCAGCGAGCCAATATATCTGTTTGCGGCGGGGTGTGGACACCACCCACCCCGCCGTCCCTCTCGTTGTTATGGGAGTCTATTATGGGTCGACGCCCCGGAGTCCCTAAGTCGCTAAAGCGAGAAGGGGAGAGGCTCACATCTCCCCGCGGCGACGGGCCCTTCCCAAAAGGGCGCGGACAATCATCCGCCCCCTCCCTACTGTCATCTGTCCTCCTTGTCTGAAAAGGAGGACAGGACACGCGGGCCACAGCGCCGTTTAAGCGGCAACCGTGGCCCGCTGTCATCCTCACTACTGCCGCCGCCGCCCACGCGACGGCGCAACGCACGCCGCCGCGTCAACGGCGGCGACAGCCGCCTCAGACCCACCGCGCTCCCCGCCCTGTTCCGGGCCGCGGTCCGGGGGGCGCCCGCTCGCGTTGGGCGGCGGCGCCGGTCGCGCCGCCGTCGCCGTTGCGGCGGCGGCAGCCACTCGTCGTCGCCGTCCTCACTATCAGTAGGGGCGTTTTCTTCCCCCCTCCTGGCCCTTTCCGCCTTTTCCTTGGCGGACATTACCTGACCACAAAAGGTCAGGAATGCCCGCCATTTGTCCTCCCCCCCGACCATCGCCGCCACGACAGCCGGGAGGGAGAGGTCGTTACCGACCGCGGTAGTCAGGACACGGCGCTGCTCCGCCCACGCTGGACAGAATTCCAGCGTGTGCTGCGCCGTGTCCCTCTCCTCGTCGCAGTGGTGGCACCGCGTGGTGGCCTCCTTCTTTATGCGACACAGGTACTCGCCAAAACACCCGTGGCCTGTGAGCACCTGCGTCGCATGGTACGATAGTCCCCCGTACCTCCGACTGCCCAGCCACTGTGCCAGGCAGGGTCGGACGGCGTCGACGGTCCTTTTGCCGGCGAGAGTCGGATCTGACAAGTACTCCCGCCATCTGGCCAAAAAGGCCGCCCTCTCTTGGAGCCTTACGGCACGACGGACCCTGTTCGTGATTGGGTTCCCCCCAGCACGCAGCCTTTTGGCGCGCCGATAAACCTCGGCGCGCTGTCTGGCCGCAAGCTCTAAAGGGGGGAGCCCGGACAGGGTCGTCGCCGCCGCGTGTGAGACAGTGCGGTACGCCCGTGACACTCTTAGGGCTACCGGGCGCTGCACTCGGCGTAGTATCGCCTTGATGCGCCCGGAGCCCTCCGCCTCTGGGACCCACACCGGGGCCCCGTAGAGTGCCACGGCGTCCACCGTCGCGGCGTAGAGCCGGCGAGCACGACCACTCGCCCCTCCCAGGTTCGGCATGAGCCTCGCGAGGCTATTCGCCACGCCAAGGACCCTGGGAGCCAGGCGAGCAAAGTGCCCGCCAAAGCTCCAGGTGCCGTCCAACCAGAGGCCCAGAAGTTTCATCTGGGGCCCCACGGGGATACGGGTTCCCTCTACCGTTATGTGGGCCGCGGGTGGCCTTGTCCCCCTGAAGCAGCGGCGGTCATAGAAGAAGACCGCCTGTGTCTTCTCGGGAGCCACCCTTAGGCCCACCCTCCTCATTGCGGCCACCACGCAGGCCACCGCGACGTCGGCCTTGCGTCGGGCCTCATCCCAGTCGCCGCCCTCGACCCCCAGGAAGGTGTCGTCGGCAAAACCGCTCAACCAACACCCCGCGGGCAGGGCGACGCGCAAGACGGCATCATACGCCAGGTTCCACAGCAGGGGGCCGAGCACCGACCCCTGTGGAACCCCCCGCACGATGATCCTCACCCTCAGCGTTCCATCTTGGCCTATATAGGCCTATCTCCTGTCCCGGAGATAGCCGTGAACCACGGCCGTGAGGTAAGGGGGGACACGGTGACGCTCGAGCGCCCCCCTTATTACCCTCCAGGGCAGGGTGTTGAAGGCGTTCGCTACGTCAAACGAGACGCCCAACAACACCCCGCCATCCTCCGCCGCGGCCTCCGAAAGGGCCCGGATGCGCTCAATGGCATCCACTGTGGACCTGCCCTTTCGGAAGCCGTACTGGTCCGGCGACAAGTCCGGACCAGTCCGGGACAGGTGCCGGACGAGGCGGTCGGAAATAATGCGCTCAAAGAGCTTGCCCACCTCGTCCAGCAGACAGATCGGTCTATACGCCGAGGGTGAGTTGGCGGGTCGTCCTGCTTTCGGGATGAGGACCAACCTGGCCAACTTCCAATCCCGGGGGAACCGGCCCTCCCTGAGGCACCGAGTGTACAATGCGCACAGGTGTTCCGCCAGTTCCCCCACGGCCAAGGACCATGCCATCCCTGGGACTCCGTCGGGCCCCGGAGCCTTGCCCGCCTTGAGGCGCTTGGCTGCCTTCGCCAGCTCCTCAGTCTGGACCCCGAGCTCCTCATCCCATTCCACCACGGGTGGGACCGGGTTCCCGTCGCTCCTCTCTTCCGGATCGTCCGGAAAGAGGGCCCCAACCACCTCGTCGAGGAACTCCGGGTCCAGGGTCTCCGTCGCTGGGGGCGCCCAGGTTCTGAGTTTGTTCAGAACCATCAGATAGGGGCGCCCCCACGGATCCCCGTCCAAAGCCTGCAGGAGCTCGCCCCAAGCACGGTCCTTGGCCGCTTTAATGGCCCGGAACGGTAGCCCTCTCCGGCCTCCTCGAGTCTGTGCGGGTCCCGACTCCTTCGGGCCCGCAACCAGACTCGCCTAGCGTGGACGGAGGAGCGCCGTAGCTCGGCAATCTTCTCCGTCCACCAGTACGCCGCTCGACGCGGACGAGGCCTGGATCGGGGCATTCCCGCGTCACACGCGGTGGCCATCACTTCCCCGATCCACCTGGCTGCCTCGTCCACGTCCTCGAAGGCGTCTGGTGAGGCGCCCTCGTCCCACATCGAGGCCTGGACCGCGGCCCCGAACATGTCCGGGTCCAGCCTCTTTAATGCCCACCTCGGGAATCTGCGCGCCGCCTCCCGGCGGCGGGCCAGTACCACCGGTGAGGTGACCGAGAGGCTCATCTCTATATAGAGATGGTCCGATAAGGTTTCCACCTCCTCGGCCACCCTCCATCCCGTGATGCGGCGCGCGGCGGGGGGGCTTGCCCACGTAATGTCCACAATGGAGCCCCCCCGATGCCGCACGCAGGTCTGGACGGACCCCGCATTAAGCGCGCAGAGTCCGAGGCCCGCCGCCCATCTCTCGAGGATTCTTCCCTTGGCGTTAGTGACCGGGGACCCCACAACGCCGACTTGGCGTTGGTCGCCGGCCACCAAGACCGGTGCGGGAAGAATCCTCGACACGCAGCCCCAGAGGCTGTCGAGGGACGCCTCGTATTGGGCAGCGCTCACGCTGGGGGATATGTACACCCCCACGACCGTGACGCTGCCCCATTTGACGGAGACAAACCCATCGCCCGCCTCGAGACGAGTGCAGGCGACGGGGGTCTCCGTCCTCCGCCACGTAATCGCTACGGAGCCGTGCCGTGTGTAAGCCGAAACACCCGTGGCCCGTCATTACCTGCACCGCGTGGAAGGCGACGTATCTTCTCTTGCCGCCTTCCACCCACTCCTCAAGTACCGGCTGGACAGCCTCAATGACCCTCCTCCCTCACAAATGCCGGGGGTCCGCGAGATCCTCCTTCCACTCGCGGAGGAGGACCCCTTGGGCTCGGAGCTTCAGCGCCCTCCTTACTCTCGGGGGGATCACCCCCATCTCGGTCTTCAACCTGCTGGCCTCCTCGTACCTATTTGCGTAGGATTTGGCCAGCAGCCTGACCGGGGGAATCCCCGCGATGACAGTCGCCCCCATGTGGGAGACGGTCCGATAGGCCCTGGAGGCGGCGATTGCGATGACTCGCTGTGCCGCCTTCATCCGCCCGTTGAGGCGGGCGTTCTCGCCCACCTTCCTCCACCATATCGGTGCCCCGTATAGGAGCACCGAATGGACCGTCGCCACATAGAGGCGACGCACGCTCCCGCTCGGCCCCCCGATGTTGGGCAGGATCCTCGCCAAGCTGTAGGCGATCCTCTTTGCCCTCGGGACGACGCGGGCGACATGCTCGCCGAAGCTCCTTCCCCTGTCCAGCCATACCCCAAGATGTTTGAAATGAGGAGTGGTCGGGACTTTGACACCCTCTACATAGAAGCTGAGCCCCTCCGGAGGCGGACCCCGCCTGCGACACCCCCGCCTGCGGGGGTCATAGAAGATCGTCGCCTGCGTCTTCTGCGGGGCCACCTCCAGGCCCAGCCCCCGTATGGAGCGCACCACACACTCGGCCGCCACGTTGGCCAGCCCGAACAGCTCCTGCCATTCCTCCCCGCCGACTCCCAGAAATATATCATCGGCGTATCCTGAGAGCCAACACCCCTCGGGGAGGGGGGTCCCGAAGATCCGGTCATACGCGACGATCCACAGCAGGGGCCCCAACACTGACCCCTGCGGGACGCCGCACTCGACCAGTCTGACCCGTGGGACCCCGTCCCGGTCCGTGTACAACAGATCCCTGTCCCGGAAGTAATCCCGGACGACCTCCATCAAATAAGGGGGGACCCCCTTTCTAAGTAGGGCCCCCCCTATTACCGACCAGGGGAGGGAGTTGAAGGCGTTCTTAACGTCGAAAGACACGCCCATGGAGCCCCCCTCAGCGCTGGTGAGGGTTACCGCCGCGGTGCGTGGCAGCTTCTTCCTGCCGGCCTTGGCCTGCTTGTTGGCGGCGCCGGCCTGTGCCACCTTTTTCGTGACGCTCTGCCGGATGGGGGCCCTGTTGCCCCCGACAGTCCCGTTTGTCGCAGCCGGCGCCTGCCTCCGGCCCGCCCTCCCCCTCCTCACCACCGCTGTCCAGGAGTCGGGCTCAGCGGTGGTGCTCGTGGAGGGGTTTGTGCCAACTCTGTTTGGTTGCGCCCGCACTGGAGGGCTAGGGCCGATGGTGGTCGCCAGTTTTCCAGTCCCGCCGCCGGTGACGGTGGCGACGGCGGTTCCTCCCCTCTTGGCTGTAGCCGCTACTGGCTTGGCCTTCTTCTTCGCCTTTCTCCTTTTGGTGGGGGCTTCCGCCTCCCTGGCCTTTGCCTCCGCCCCGGTAGCCTCTTGCCTCGGAGGGGGAAGCGTCGCGCCGAACCTCCCACCTATCGGGCCCAGTTTACCCGGGACCGCGTGCCCCATTCTCTCCATCATCTCGGAGAGCATTACCCTCATCTGATTGGTGACCTTGAGGGTGATCCTCTCCTCGATGGATCGTTCGCTAGACGACTCCCGCATCGGTGAGACCGCTTTGTCCAGCAGGACCGGTTTCTTCCCTCCCAGAGAGGGCCTGTATGCCGGCGGCATACCTTCCCTCTGGATGGCGGTTAGCACCTCCAGCCTCGTAGTGGTCTCCTCCACCGTGGTTTCCTCCTCGGAAGAGGAGTCGTCCGGGATGGGCACGGATTTCCCCTTTCTCCCGCGCACCCCCACCGCGGTCAAGCCAGGGCGGGTGTTTAGCAGGATCGAGGGTGACTCAACATCCACCTCCATGGGCGTATCTGTCCGGGAGCGCCGGACGCCCTCCACCATCTCTTGTAGCCTGCGATTGTCTTCTCTTAGAGCAGCCACCTGCTCTCTGAGCTCCTCCAGCTCGACATCTCTGGCTATATCCGTCGCCTTGCCCATCCTCTGGACCATTTGGGTAACGGCTGCCGTAATGGTCACGGCAGCACTATTCAAATGACCTTTGTCTATACCTCTCAGGCTAGCCGCCGTGGTACAGACTTTGTCAATGGCCCTGACTTCATCGAGGATCCTCACAGTGAGGTCGGCCGTAGGTGCCATCCTCAACTCCTCCATCATCTCCCGCTCCTTGACCTTCTGGTTTCTGGAGAGGGAGGGAGCCACCGTGGGGTATGACAGCTCCCTAATCCTTCTCTCCTCTTCCTCCTTCTCCTTTCTGGCTAGGCGGGCCTTCTTCGCCTCCCACTCTCCCGTGGTTATTGGCCTCCCCCTCTTGTTGGGAGTGTCCTTAGTCCACGGCTTGCCGTCCTCCGGGTTCTCGTAGACCGAGGTGTCCGACACGTTCGAGTCATCGGACACCCGCGAGCAGGTCGACACGGACCTGGTCCTGGTGGACTCCGGGTTGGCGTAGTCCAATGCCTCGCCCACCGTCCTCAGGAGGTGGTCCATCCTCTCGACGCTGACCCGGGGAACGGGAGCAGCGAAGACCGGGTTCTTGCTTCTGTCCGGACCAGAAAAGCCCCCCGGCGACGCGGGGACGCTACCTACCCGCAGATTCGGGGCGCTCTTCCCCCTTACGCTTTTCGGCCCTCCCGCCGTCGGCTTGACGGTCCTGGAGGACTTTCCCTGCTTGCCTTCTTCTTGGAGGCGTCAGGAGAGTTTACTCTCCCCGTCTGCTTCGCCGTCCCGGGGGACTTCTCTTTGCTCACCTCCTTGGAGGTGACTTTGGAGGTACTAGCGGAGTTTGCGCTCCCCGTCTCCACCATCTCGACGTCGTCAGAACTGCCCTCACCCTTCGCTTGGGGCTGGGAAACCCTGGACTTCCTTTCGACATTTTTCAATACTCGTTTCTTTGTAGTGGGCATTTTCATATTTAATTTTTCCCCTCCTGATCTACGTCAATGTACCTGTGTGTGAGTGTGTGTGCGTGTGTACACGGGCCCGCAAAGACAGTGGCCTCGGCGGTGGCCCCCGCGAGGACGAGCACGTTCCCATCCGGTCACCAACCGGCAGTACTCGCCCCCGCGAGATTATTCGCCCGCTGGTGGGGCAGCCAGGTCATGCTGGTTAGGCCGACCCGGGCCCCTGTACTATCGGGCGCCCAGGGAAATGTCGACAAAACCCTGTTTTACCGCTGTACCCTCTGCCACGACGCGCGCACGACAACCCAAGCCCCCGAAGGCCCCCCGGCGGAAGCCCGCGGACCCGATTGTGAGTGTAGTGTGTAGTGTGTGAGTGTGTGTGAATGGTTTGATTTCGGGGTTTTCCTTCCCCTAGGCCGGATGCTAAAAAGCTATCGAGCCCGGCCTGCCCGCCCCTCTCTGCTGCCTAGGCAGCCGAACCATCCGGACCACAAAATGGCCCGGGCGGTCCATCATCCCAGGCCGCCTGGCCCCGACCTCGGAATACGTCCGAGCGGCCCAGACGACCCTCCACCCCTCACGGACCGTGGGACCACGTCCCCGGTGTGCAGCCGTGAGTGTGGGTTCCTCCCCGCCCCTGGTCACGGACCACGTCCGAGACCCGGGGCAAGAAGTGTAATCCCGCTCTCTTCCCCTGCCGGAGCACCAGCGTGCAATGGGTCCGAAGAGCGGGATCTTCCCCTCCCTCTCAGCGGGACGGCATCCTTGCCCGCTTCAAGACGGGGGTACCCCCCACCCCAAACCCCACCCCGTGGCACGGTGGGAGGAGCAAGCTCCCCCCTAACGGCCCCGGCCGGCCAGGCGTTTGTAGTCGGGGTCGCCATCCCCTACCGGCGATTGGAGCTGGATAACTGAAGTCATGCAGACTCCTAAGCGAGGTCGCCGGGCCCCCGGTTTTCTGTCTGGGTTTTCCTTCCCATAGGTCAGTTGGGAGAGCCGCGGCTATCTCTCACGGCCCCGACCGGCCGGGCGATTTTTATAGAGGCCGCCTACCTCGCGGGCCCCAGTGACGTAATGTCTCTGGCGCCCCCCGGGCCCTCACCGCGTGAGGGGTTCCGGTACTGATGAGCTCGGGACCCCGGGCGCGCTACTGCCCGTATCTATGAAGCCGCAAGCGGACCCATAGACCCCTGGGGGGTGAACGTATAGCCTAAAAATTTCACTTCACTACGCAAGAATTCACATTTCTCGCGGTTTAGCTTGAATCCAGCTTTTTCAAGCTTAGTGAGTACAAAATCAACATGATGGAGATGTTCCTCCAATGTTTCCGATGCTATTAACACATCGTCTAGATATATCGTGGTGAATTCATTCACGCCAAACGCTTGATCCATAGCGCGCGTAAATGAAGCACCAGCGGTTTTTAGACCAAAGGGCATACGTAAGAAGACGTATGTCTGCCCGTCAAATAAGAAACCGGTATACTGTCTCGAGTCCTTTTCGAGCGGAATCTGCCAGAAGGCATTCGAAATGTCGAGAGTAGTGAAGTATCGTTTTCGGCCAACGCGCCTAAATACCTCCTCTATGGTCGGTGGCTGTGCATGGTCGTTACGCATGTGTTTATTGATCTCGCGTGCGTCGAGACACAGACGTATGTCGCCATTTTTCTTGACAACCACTACCAACGGATTGATATATTGCGTCGCCTGTTTACGGACTATTCCTTGTTCTACTAACTCTCCTATGTAAGCTCTGACTCGATCTAAATGTGTCTCGGGTATCGGGTATGTTTTACGCTTATACGGTTTTGTCAACGACATTTCTATCGTATGCTCGTACTCTTTCGCTCTACCCAGTCTACCGTCAAACATTTTTTTGTGCTTATCGAGAATTTCCTCTAATCTCGCGTTCGCGTCTTCGGCCCTGATCATGTTAACGCTCGCGTTCGACTGTATGGACTTACGAAATTTAACGTCTACATATATCGTCGTCGCATGACAACAGCATGCTATAACGCATTTGAAAATCTATGCCTAATACTATATCGAACGCCAATCGCTCAACTACGTAAAACTCGTGTATGAACTTCTTATCGCGATATTCAAACATGATTCGCGCCTTTGACGCTACGGTTGTACCACGCTCCGAAAATGCATCTTTCAGGGCGAATTTTTTGATCGGTTGAACATCTATGAATACGCCCGTTTCCTTGAGATTGTCGAAACACGTTTTTGTAATAGCGGTTATCTGTGAACCTGTATCTATCAAAGCTCTAACTTTCGTCTGATTGAAACGCATGTCAATCATCGGTAATTCGTCCAGAACTGCTTTGTGACGCTGCTCCGCGATTATCTCGTCATCCAATTCGGAAATTATTTCACGGGTACGTATGATGTTCAATCGTTCAGAGGATGTGCTTTCCGCGTTCGCTTCGTCGCTGTCGCGCGTAATCGCATTACACTCTTTATCATTTTCGCGTGACTCTACGCTTTCTCTATCGCTATCTGCGCGATTATCGGCGGCATCGCTTGCCGTAATTGCCGCAACTTTACGTCCACGGTCTTTATCGTTGTATCGCTCGCGATTCGATGAGAAATTCTTCCTGCTATCGCCACGATCATTTTTGCCGGATTTCCATCTGTCGCGATTATCCGGTCTTTCACGCGTGTAACCGGGCGTTGGCCGGGACGCTCGCGGGGCCCGCTGTTGCCGCCTGTTTGGGAAGGGAAAGTTGTTCCTTCCCCTCGGCGTTCCCCTTCCGCTTCTTCGCAGGCTCAGCGGCCTTCCCGCTCGCCGTAGGGGGAGCTCCGGACGCCCCGCCCGCTCCTCTCTTACCCCCTACAGGCTTCTTGGCGGAGGACGCGGTAGGCACGGGAACAACAGACCCCGCCGCCGCCCCCCCTAGACCCGCCGGGGGCCCGCTCACCGAGGAAGCGCCCAGCCCGGCGTTGAGACCGAGCCGAGCCACCAAACCCTGGAAGAGCCCTTCCACCTTGCTGGAAAGCGCCCGGAGCAAGCGGCCCTCCAGATCCTCCTCCCCCGCGCGGGCCGCGGCGGTCGGGGGCGCCGGCATCGCCGGCACTTCGTCGTCGATGACTTTCGACGTACCCCCGATCGGCGGCCTCACCGCGGCCGGCATTCCGGTGCGCCGGATCTCTTCGAGCACCGCGTCCCTGGAGCTCGTTTCCTCCATCTCGGCTTCAGCGATAACCTCGACCGCCTCCTCCGAGCTGGAGTCCTCCACATAGGTGCGCTTCCTCTTCGCCCCATTTTTACACTCCCGCGGCAACCGCTGCTGCTGCTGCTGTTGTTGCTGTTGTTGCTGCTGCAGCTGCAGCATCTGCTGCTGCATCTCCAGCAGCCGCTGCTTCAGCTGGGCGTCCCCCCCCTTTTTTTTTTTTTTTTGACGCAGGAGAAATTTTCAACTACTGGGATCCCTGGGGCTAAAAGTCCCAGGTTTACCCAGTAGCCCCTTTCGGGGAAGACCCCCCCGGCCTCCGGGGAGAGGCATAAGCGGGGGGAGTGTGGGATTGTATAGCATGCACATTGCTCACGATACTGCATGCATACCCTGCCCACTAAAACTTCTGCGGATGTCCCTCACGGCGCTCGCTGTCATGGGGAGCCCCGGGAAACGCACTGATTCTTCCGGGGCCCCCCAGCGCCAGGCCCAGACATGGGCGCCAACCCAGGAGACGCCGCCGGCGTCTCCCCCAGCTCCTTGGAGCCGCCTCCTGAGACCACCGCGGCGGAATGGGGGGACATCCACTCAGACCGCCGCCCCTCTAGCAGGGGTGGGCTATGCTGCGGGCGTGCGGTAAACCCCGCCCGCACGCCCGCTCCAACCCCGCGGTCCTCCTTTAGTTTTTTTTTTTTTTTTTTTGGGGGGGACCCGTACGTACGGCCGTTGGCCGGCGTCGCCGACGGCAACGGCCTCCTCACGTTCCGAGGGGGGGGCGAAGGGGGGGGAGAAGATACCTCCTGTGCGCACTAACTGTGCCCTTCTCCCCCCCGGCACTGTCATGTGCTGTCCCCCCCCCCCGAAACCGGAATCGCGACGGGGGGGCCGCTTCTGGGCCTGCGCCGTCGTAAAAAATAACGCCGCCGCCGTGGTGGCAGCGGCGGTCTGCGGCCCGGATCCACCCCGTCACTCCAGTTGCTGTCACTGGAGAAGGGTGGAGCTTCCCCCCTCCTGACGCGTTCGGCTGCCTCCTTCTGCGACATGACTGCGCCGCAGAAGGAGACGAACGCCCTCCATTTGACCTCGCCCTCCTCTCCCCCGGTCACTGCCGCGGCGGTGATGGTCGGGAGGGCGAGGTCGTCTCCTACATTTGCCCGGAGGACACGGCGCTGCTCCTCCCACGCTGGGCAAAACTCCAGCGTATGCTGCGCCGTGTCTGCCTCCTCCGGGCAGTGATGGCAGCGCGTGGTGCGCTCTTTCCCGATCCGGCACAGGTAATCCCCGAAGCACCCATGTCCGGTGATCACCTGCGCCGTGTGAAACGTAAGGCCTCTCCCCTTACGCTCCACCCACTCCCCAAGGACCGGCCGGATGGCCTCCCTGACCCTCCTACCCACAATTGGGGGTTTGCGAGGAATTCCTTCCATTCTCGCAGGAGGGTCGCTTTGGCCTGGAGCCTCAGCGCCCTCATGACCCTCGCCGTGATGACACCCCCCCCCCGTCCCTGATCGCCTTGGTCCGCGTATACACGTGTGTATGCGACCTGGCGACCAGGTGAATCGGGGGGACTCTGGCGAGGGTAGTCGCCCCCACGTGTGACACGGTCCGGTAGGCCCTGGCGGCTCTGTTGGCTATAAGCCTTTGGACCGCCGCCACCTGCCCACCAAGGCGGGCATCTCTGCCCACCTTCTCCTCCCACACCGGTGCTGCGTATAGCAGCACCGAGTGGACCGTTGCCACGTAGAGGCGACGCACGCTCCCGCTGGCCCCGCCAATAATTGGCAGCAGCCTGGCCAGGCTATTGGCCACTGCCCTCGCCTTCGCGACTACGCGGGCAACGTGCTCGCCGAAGCTCCTCCTCCGATCGATCCAGACTCCCAGGTATAGGAGGTGGGGAGTGATGGGGACCTCTGTCCCTTCCACCCGGACGCTGAGTCATCCCGGTGGTGACCCTCCCGCAACGCGGCCATGGAACATTGTCGCTTGCGTTTTATGGGGGGCCACTTTCAGGCCTAGCGCCCGGATGGCGCAACCCACATTCGCCGCCGCCACGTTGGCCAGCCTGATGGCCTTCTGCCAGCCCTCCCTGCTGACCCCCAGGAATATGTCGTCGGCATACCCCGTGAGCCGGCATCCTCTGGAGAGGGCCACCCCGAGGAACAGGTCGTAGGCGATGATCCACAGCAGGGGTCCCAACACCGACCCCTGCGGAACACCGCGCTCAACGAGCCTGACCCTCAGGACCCCGTCCTGGTCCTTGTACCTCAGGCCCCTGTCCCGGAAATAGTCTCCGACGACCCTGATGAGGTAGCGAGGGACGTCAAACCTCACTAAAGCCCTCCCTATCACCTCCCAAGGGAGGGTGTTGAAGGCGTTGACGACGTCAAACGACACCCCCAACACCACTCCCCCCTCATCAATCTCGGCCTCCGCGCGGGAGAGGACGCGCCTGATCGCGTCCACGGTTGACCTCCCCGCACGGAAGCCGAATTGGTCGTCGGAGAGACCTCTTCCCTCACCCCGGGACAGGTGCTGGACGAGGCGCGCGGCAATGATCCTTTCGAAGATCTTGCCCGACTCGTCCAGCAAGCACACGGGCCTGTACGCGGACGGGGAATCCGCGGGCTTACCCGCCTTTGGCAGGAGGACCAGGCTGGCCTCCTTCCATCTTCTGGGGAACCGACCGGTGCGCAGGCATGCGGTAAAAAGATTCCGCATCCAGCCGGCCAGCTCACCGGCGGCCAGACCTTGCCCGGGATCCCGTCGGGGCCAGGGGCCTTCTGCCTCTTGACCCCGCGGATAGCCCTCGCCACCTCTTCCCCACTGACCCCCAGGGCATCTTACCTCAGGGGTCCCTGGTTGTCTATTAGGCACTAGGTACACGGGTTTAGCGCACCCGGGGTTCCGAGCTCATCAGCACCGTAATCCTCGGCAGTCTGTGGTCATGTCTCGCGGGCTGTTGAGGGACGGGGGGCTCTGGCTTCACCGCCCGAGCCTGCGAGGATGGTAACCTCTTTAAAAACCAAACATCAACAAACGCGGGAGTAGCCATGACTCTCCGATGCGTGCACTTAAGGCCCGTTGCAATTTATATCTTACAAGAGGTGTCAGAAACGATGCGTCTACACGACGCTGAGTGTTGCTTTGGAATTTCGGCAGTAACTAACTATCTATCTATACGCGTCTACGTGACGCTCTGTGTTGCTTCGGCTTCTCTGCACTTCCTATCTCGTCGAGACCCGGTTATGGTCGGGGGTCACGCTCGCCTGCGCGCCCGATCACCCGGGGTAGTCGACTAATTATACGGGCCGTCTCTAGGCGTGCTCACAGCTTCTGTCTGGGTCCCGAAATGGGTAATCGGGCCATGTAAGCCGGCTGGGTATCTCTTCGGAGATGTGTGATGCACCCAGTCTGGCTTGAAGTCCGTCCCGACAGGAGTTTGTGAGTAATGAGATGGTCTAAGAGTGTTTTACTCTTCTGCTGTGGAGCATGACCTGCGGCGGGGGAGCGAGACACTAGCGACGAGGCGGTCTATTTTGACCGCCCTCAGGGGTGAGTCTATGACCACCCTCAGGGGCGGGTCTGTGATTGCCTGTTAGTCGCTTTAAGATACCCATGGAAACAAGGTGGTGTAGTGGCAGCCACCACGTAAATAGCCAAAGCAACACGCCGCGGTGCCGTTACGGCACCACGGGCCGTCGATCTCGAAAGCAACACGCCGCGAGCGGACTTAGAGTCCTCGGGCGCCGCGCGCGTTTGCTTCTCGAAAGCGACACGCCGCGGTTGCGGTTGCTCAAAGCAACACGCCGCGAGCGAACTTAGAGTCCTTGGGCGCCGCGGGCGTTTGCTTCTTGAAAGCAACACGCCGCGATTAGACTTTGCGGTTGCTCAAGGCAACACGCCGCGAGCGAACTTAGAGTCCTCGGGCACCGCGGGCGTTTGCTTCTTGAAAGCAACACGCCGCGACTAGACTTTGCGGTTGCTCAAAGCAACACGCCGCGGAAAACTTTAAGTTGGGGCTCTGTCCTCCTTGGCTGCGTGCCAGCCACCGCTATCACTACAGCATGTTATATCTTGACATCAGGTGATAAGTGGCGTTGCTGCCTAACAACTAAAGCAACACGCCGCAGCGGCTTTAAAGTTTCCACCTAGTCTGTGTTGCTGACCAACATCCAAAGCAACACGCCGCCCGGGACTTTGAGTTTCGCTAATCCCCGAAAGCAACACGCCGGGGACAAACTTATTATTATGCTGCACGAGATCCAAAGCAACACGCGGCGTGAAACTTTGAACTTTGGGCGACGTGCCTTATTTGCACGGGATCCAAAGCAACACGCGGCGTGAAACTTTGAAATTTTCTTTTGTTGGGCGACGTGCCTTGTTTGCAACATCAATGAGAGTCGTGGCTACAGGCTGCTGAAGCGCAACGCATAGCCTATCACAGCCGAGTCGAACTCCACCTCCTATGGTTCCTGCTGGGGCCGCCTGTGGGTCGCACTGCCGCCAGGGCGGGGCCGACGGAGTTAAGACGAAACGCGGGTTTCCCCCGGCTCGCGGGCCCTCGGGCTGCTACCGGCTCTTTCCGGAGGGGGACAGGGGGTTTTTGGGGGTGTGTGAGTGTGTGCGTGTCCATGTTTGTTTGCGTGTCCGTTCTTGTGACCGTCGGGTGCCTGAGATGCGGCCGGGTGTCGATGGATATTTCTCGAAGACTAACCAAGTGGGGAGTAGTAGCCCCGCGACCGTAGGATGCGGTCATGTTAGTACCTGACCTCTGCGGCGTAATAAATGGTAAGGTCTGGCCTAGCGTCAGTAAAGTCCATGTGAAACCGCATGTTTAATGTGGAAGAACCGCTGTCCGTGTCTGGGCGGAGCCTATTCGGGAGTTGAAGTCGGCCCTCCCGGGCGCATGAGTGGAGGATTAGCTGATCACTATTTCCTCATATCCTGCTAGTGGGAAGATACACTGGCAACGTCTAGCCCGAACTTTGAGTGGGCGGTGTTTTTGGAGCATACGTGCTCAATTAGTAGGGGTGACGCTAAACCTTTAGCATCAAATCATAACATTTTCTTTTAGAGTCAAGTCTGCATGAATAGGGCTGATCACCCGACAAACTGCTTCTCAGCTTTCGTGCAGTTTAACTAGGGTTTTAAATCGGCGGGGATAGATGCCCATATGCGTTATGGGCTGCCATGATGGCCGAACCGTCGTAATAACTAAATGGATGCGTATATGAAGACTACAAAAAACACCCCCAACCCGGACGGACAAAAAGTTGACAAAAAGACGAAAACGGATATGGACAAGGCTTCGGATACGGACAGGACTGCGACTAGGACCACGACTAGCGGTGACAAAATAGAAAAGCAAAAGACGATTGCTAGGGCAGTGACGGTGGCACTGACCAAAGTCGACCAGAAGGTCTCGGGGAAGCCGTCCACGCAGGATGGTCTAAAAAAGTGGGAGACTAAGCAGATGTTGGACGAAACAGGGACGGAACTGACGGACGAAGAAGTTTTGGGGGGTGATCCGCTTCAGCGCACGTTCCCACGCAGTGGGAAGTTGATTAGAAGCCCGCCTAGCTCCCAGACACCCGCAAGGGACATACGGAGTGAGTCGGGTGGAGCAGCAGGAGGGGGTTTGGCCCAAGGGGGCAATATGTTGCGGGCGAACTCGGTCCTGCCCATGCTGGGTGATCGTGTGAGCGAGGTCGGTAGCGAGTCCAGCGATGAGGATGAGGTGTTTGTGCAGGATGGTGCGGCTAATAAGGAGCATCTGGCTGCTGCCGCGATGCACGACATCCGGCGTAAATTAGAGGGCATTCTGTCGGATCCTAATGCCAAATTTAACAAGTCGGCGGCGCAGAAGGTAGCTGCATTATTCAGCGAGACTAGCAAGCTGATGATGCAGCTGGGGTGCGAGAATTCGTTCCTGAGGGGACGTTTGGCGGAGAGGTCGGAGATGAGCAGACCACCGCCGGTGACGTTTGCGGAGGTGGTGAGCAGGCCGAGGGAGCCTCGTCACAAGATTGATGCGGGGGCCTCTGCGGTGTCGGAGACTGGCAAGGCAAGACCCCGTGATAGGGACTTTTCGGTGGTCGTGGCCAGTAAGGCCGGAAAGGACAGATCGGTGGACGAGGTGAAAAAGACGCTGCTGGAAGCGATTGACCCGGTAGCGTCTAACATTAGAGTTAGAAATGTGAGGAAGACTAGGGACGGTAAAGTCGTAGTGCAGGCACATTCTAGGGCGGATATGGAGAAGATAGTCGCCAGTCAGGCGATTAGGGAGAAGGGGCTCACGGCGGCCCTCCCGGCGGCTAGAAGGCCTCGTATAATTTTATACGATGTGCCCAGGGGGTTGGAGGTCGATGGTGTCCGCCGAGCTATAGCTAGGCAAAACCCGGAGCTCCTCCAGGGGGTAGAGGAAGGGACCTATTTGGAGGAATTTATTCCTAGGTTTAGATTGGGTAAAGGGGACGAGGAGACGGTCAACTGGGTTGTAGAGGTGACGCCTGGCATCCGTGATAGACTTAAAAGGGCGTCGCGCATATATATAGGTTGGAGGAGCTGTAGAGTCGCGGATTTCACGGCGCTGACCAGGTGTTTTAGATGCCTGGACCTGGGTCATGTCGCAAAGTTTTGTCGGGCGGCGGAGGAGACCTGCTCCCATTGCGGACTCGGTGGCCATCGGCGGGACAAGTGCCCGGGCACAGCTGGGCCGAAAGTATGTGCGGTCTGCAAGAGACGGGGACGGCCGGCAAATCATGCGGTAGACGACAGGGGGTGTCCCTCGCACAAAATAGCCAGGGATAGGTATGCGGGCACCATCGACAATGGCTAGGCAGAACTCGCAGGGTGTCTCGAGTATGAATGTGGTGCAGTGTAATTGTCAAAGAGCGTATGCGGTTATGTGTGACCTGGGTGAAATGTTGTGTGAACGTCGAGTAAGTGTGGCACTGCTGCAGGAACCATGTGTGAAGGATGGACGAGTAGTTGGACTCCCGCTAAGGATGGATGTAATTGTGAATGAGAGCGAGTGTATCAGAGCAGCAGTGGTGGTGAATGATCCCAATCTGGATGTAATATGCGTAAGGGAGTGCACGGATGAGTATGGCGTATGTGTGTGGCTGAAGGGAGACTTCGGTGAAATGTATGTGGTGTCTGTGTACTGCCGATTCGGTGAGGACATCGAGCCGTATCTGGCGTACATGGACAGGGTGCGAATGGCGACCAGAGGAAAGCGTGTGTTGGTGGGAATGGATGCAAACGCCGTCTCTCCCTTATGGTACAGTAAGGTCAGGGGCGGCAGCAGAGAAAGTGAAATGCGTGGCAGAGTGCTTGAGGAGTGGATTGTTGCGAATGGCATGATTGTGTTGAATGAGCCGAGCGAGAGCTACACATTTAGCGGACCCAATGGGGAAAGCGACATAGATGTGACTCTCGTGAGCGATGCGTCTGGGGGGTGCCGGTACGAATGGGAAATCAAGTGTGACTGGGGTATCAGCGACCATAACGTGTTGCTGATACGTATGACTTATGGTGAGAATGCTGAGCGGATGGAAGGTGTGCGTAGGTGGGTGTGTAAGGACGTGGACTGGGAAGGATATATGAGCGATCTGGTGGAGTATGCGTCTGAAGATGGCGTGAATGCGATGGATGACTGGGACGCGGATAGTTTGGCGGAACGCGTCACGTCATGGATCCTGAGAGCGAATGACAATAGAATGAAAAGGCAAGTGTGTAGGGTTGCGAGGAAGCTTGTGTGGTGGACAGACGAGCTTGAACGTATGAAGAGGGATGTGAGGAAGTGTAGGCGAGCCTACCAGCGAATGAGAGGGAGAGACAGGAATCGAGTGGAAGGATGTCTGAACGTGTACAAATGTGCTCTTAGAGAGTACAAGAGAATGCTATGGAGAGTGAAAGAGGAGAACTGGAGACAGTTCGTGTGTGATAAGGGAAATCAGGATCCGTGGGGTGATGTGTACAAGGTGTGTATGGGGAAGTATGGACGAGACAGATTGAGTGCCATGAAAGTGGGTGATAGGACTACGAGTACGTGGAAAGAGAGTGTGAATGTACTGCTAGATCGCTTCTTCCCAGCCGCAGGTATGGAAGATGTGCGAATGGCAGATAGAGAAATGGTTGAAAGGTCGTTTGAATGGGACGAAGTGAATGCAGCAATGAAAATGATGAAAGTGGGTAAGGCACCTGGGTTGGATGGAATAACTGTGGGGATGCTACGTGTGGTCTGGCGTGCAATTCCGGGATGGCTAAAGAGAGTATATGATGTGTGTTTGAGCACCAATCGCTTTCCTATGGCGTGGAAGAAAGCGAGAGTGATAGTACTGTTGAAGTCTCCAGAGAAAGTGCGGTCGGACCCCGGGTCGTATAGACCGATCTGCCTGCTGTCTGTGCTAGGGAAACTGTTAGAGCGATTGATGGTGAACAGGTTTGAGCGGTTGATGGATGGTAGAATGTGTGAGGCACAGCACGGGTTTGTGAAGGGACGTTCGACCGAGAGTGCGTGGAACAGTGTGCGTGAGTGTGTGAGTGGATCCGTGCACAAGTATGTGTTGGGAATCTTTGTGGACTTCCAGGGTGCCTTCGACAACCTGGAATGGCCATGTGTGCTTGAGAGACTGCGTGAAGAAGGATGTGAGGAGATTGGGTTGTGGGAGAGTTACTTTGATGAGAGATGGGCATGTATGATAGGAACGAATGAGGAAGTGTGGAAGAAGGTTCTGCGAGGTGCACCGCAGGGGTCTATCTGTGGCCCATCCATTTGGGACCTACAGATGGATAAGCTCCTGTGGGAACTTCGCAGACGTGGGTGCATGGCGACGGCGTACGCTGATGATCTGTTCGTGCCTGTCGAAGGACAGAGCCGGGCGGATCTGGAAAGAATGGGGAACGAATGGATGGGAATGGTGAGCGAATGGGGTGCGAGTGTCGGAGTGAAAGTGTCAGAGAGCAAGACAGTGATGATGCTCCTGAAAGGTCATTTGTCTGGAGCGAGACACCCTAGCGTTAGTGTGAATGGGAAGCATGTGAGGTATGTGAGGTGTGTGAGGTACCTGGGTGTGTGGGTGAGTGAGCGAATGAGCTTTAAGCCGCACCTGGAGTGTATGAGACAGAAGTGTGTGAGTGTGGTGGGAAAACTGAGGCGAGTGATGAGGAGCGAATGGGGATTGCGAAAGAGAGCTTGGCGTGTAATTTATAAGGGTTTGTTTGCTGCGTGTGTTATGTATGGTGCGAGTGTGTGGTATGAAGCCATGGAGTATGGATATGCGCGTGAGGCGATTAATAGATGCCAAAGAGTGGCAATGAGTGCTTGTCTGAATGTTTGTAGAACGGTCTCCACGGAGGCCATGCAGGTAATGATGGGTGGTCTCCCGTGGGACTTGGAATGCGTGAAAAGAGGGATGACTGTAAGAATAAAGAATGGTTGGAAACTGGGTGAAAGAGGTATTATGAGTGAAGAGGATGTAAGAACGAGAGATGTGGATGAAAGTTTGGAATTATTAAATGATAGGTTGTATGATAGATGGCAGAGTGGATGGGACAACAGTGCGAAAGGACGTGTGACATATGGCTTCATACGGGATGTGAGGTTTGCCGAGGGATGCCTGGGATTTGAGCCGAGCCTATGGCTCGGCTATATCCTGACGGGTCACGGCAGTTTGAATGAGTTCTTGTATAAAAGGGGATTGTCTGAGATTGAAAGTTGTGCGTGTGGTGCTGAGTGCGAGGATTGGAAGCATGTTATGATTGAATGCGACTTGTATGAGGATGTGAGGAACTTGGATGAGTGGGGAGTGCTGGTGCGTGAGGATGGTAGCGTGGATGTGAGTCATGTGCTGGAATGTAAGGAAAGATATGAGAGTCTGAGCAGGTTTGCGGCTTGTGTGTTTCAGAGAAGGATGAGAATGAGTGTGTGAATGTGTGGAATAAAAATGCAAGGGGGACTGGGCTGGTTGAAAGGCTATGCCGATTCCAGTTCTAGTCCTTTGGAGAGTAGCGTCTCCACATACCTGAGGCGCTGGCTAACCAGTGCCGGGATGTAGGAAGCCCGAACTGGGAGTAGTCTAGGCTACGAAGATCTGACCAGTGATCTTAACTGGTACCACGGGGACCGGGTGCCCAGGGAGCTTGCTCCCGCCGGTCACGGGTAGGACCATCGTGGTGGTAGTGGTATACAGCCGCATGCTGGCTAGAGTCTCCTCGCAAGAGTGAGATTCGGCGGGTGAGCTGCGTGCCAACAGCTCGGGTACCAGCCTGCACAGCTGGTAGAGCGTGGATAGTCGCTCGCCTCGACCAGTAGGTGCCGTTGGATCCTACAATCCTTCGGTAAACTGGTAGTGCCTTGCCTTGGCAGGTACGCGCTGATTGGGCGTATCCCAATTTCTCGCCCATGAGGGTCGTGTGGGTTAGGCTCTCTGAGCAGGTACTGCACGTAAAATCAACCGACATTATCTGACCCCCAGGTCATCTCTCCATTGCGGAACTCTAATCTCCGGAAAGAGGACCTCTCCTCCTCTGTCGGCGGGGAAAAGTGTATCCACCACCCCGCCGACAAATTGGGGGGCCAGTGTTTCCGTGAGCGGGGGCGTCCATGGTTTGAGCTTGTCCATGACAAGCTTATACGGACGCCCCCACGGATCCTCCATTACCGTGGCGAGGAGCTCCTCCCAGGCCTTTTTCTTGGCCGCGAAGATGGCACGGGAGAGTTCCTGGCGGGCAGCACGCCAGGCCTCCCCCGCCTCCCTCTCACCGAGGGCACCGCGCCCAACGCGGGCCCTCAGCCACCGCCGGCACGCGTGGACGGACGAGCGCCGAAGCTCGGCGATCTCGTCCGTCCACCAATAGGCGGCTCGTCGGGGGGGAATGGTGCGGACGCGGGGCATCGCCACGTCGCACGCTCGCGACGCGGCCTCCACCAACCGATCCGCCTCCGCGTCCACGTCCACCTCCCCCGTCCCCACGGCGAGGGCGTCGCCCTCCGCCTTACCCCAAGTTAGGACCAGGATCGCCGCTTGTAGGCGATCCCGGTCCAACTTCTTGAGGGCCCATCGCCGCCGCGTTTTCTCCGCGGCGCGGCGGCGGGACAGCACTGCCGGAGGGGTGGCCCGGACCATCATCTCTATATATCGGTGGTCCGACAGGGACTCTAGGTCCGTGGTCACCCTCCAGCCGTGTATCTCGCGCGCGGCAGGGGGAGTCGCCCAGGTGAGATCGATCACCGAGGACCCCTGCCGGCGCACACATGTGCTTACTCGGCCCGTGTTTATGAGACACAGGCCGAGCCCCGCCGCCCACCCCTCCAGGACGCTGCCCCTCGCGTCAGTGCGCGGAGAACCCCAAAGCGTGGATTTCGCATTGAAGTCCCCCGCCACTATGACCCGGCCAGTAGGGCATCGGCGGACGCATCCCTCCATATCGTGGAGCGTCCGCTCGAACTTGGCCAGGTCCCAGCTCGGAGGGGTGTACACGCCCACGACGGAGGTGGACCCCCAATGCACCGCCACAAAACCCACCCCGGCCTCACCACGAGTGCACGGGGGGGCCTGCGGCAGTGCCCGCCACGTGATAGCCGCGGAGCCACTGCGGTCTTTGGTCCTGCAGGGGTGGGCTACTGGGACCCTGCAGGGCTCCGCGACTATCCCCAAACCACACCCGCGCTCTGCCATCGTGTGGATAAATAAATCCTGGGCAGCGCGGGCGTGGTTTAGGTTCGCCTGGAGGACCCTTACGGACTTTGATCTTCCGCGAAATCCATGGGGTCCTCCGGCACCTTCCCCTCTTCGGCCGCCGACGCGACTCCTCCCCCGATATAACCGGGCCCGAGCGAGGGCTCCTCATCGTCCCGTGGACCCACCCAGCCCACGGAACCAGCCCCCGTCGCGTACTGGGCGGCGTACAACGCGAGCGCCGCATCCGTGGCGGCGCTCATGGCGGCGACCTCGTCGCTCATCCCGGCCGCCACCACCTCCGCCTTGTCCAACGCCGCGTCGACCCCGTCTGAGGCCGTTGTGATGCGGCGAATTACGAGCCCAATGGGTTCGTTGCCCGTCACCCGGGGGAGCGTGAAACGGGTCCCCGAAACCGGCGCCCCTGACGTTGAGGCGCCCTTCGCGGCCGCCGTCCCAACCGTCGAGGGGGTCTTGGGGGGCACCTTACCCCTTCCCCCTCTTTTCTGGGGCGGCGGCCGCGCCCTTCCCACGCCCCCCTACTCACCGGTACAGGATTTCCCCCCGATCCGGTGGTCGGAGGGGCGACCCGCACGCTCGCAGACCGCGCATTTCCGCCGGGGAGACTTCCTTCCCTCTCAGCAGGAGGATCGTCCTATCGATGGCCGCGATCTCCTCCTTGACCTTGGAGAAGACGACCCCCCCGCCTTCGACCTTCTCACCCGGAAGAGGAGGAGACTCCTGTCTCGAGCTCCTGGCCGCTTGGTCCCTGACCGTCGGGGCGAGTCGGCTCCCTCCCCTCTTGGCCTTGTTGAGACCAGGCGTTCCCCTCGTCCTTGAGCACGTCGATGTGGGGCTGGCACAATCACCAGTCCCGCCGTCGCGCTCCTCTCCGCCCTCACGACTCGAGGCATCGCTGCCCCGTCGTGAGGTGTCCTCTCCCTCCGTGCCCCAAATCTCGGAGCAATCCTCCTCCTTCTTACTACCGCGGTTTTTTATTTTCATTTTTGATTTGATCCCGCTACCCGTCACGGCTCGGGGTTGCCTCATATGCCCCAGCCCCCTGCCAGCAGCAGGGTAACTGGGACTCCAGTCCCTTACTCACCCATGAGGAGAGGGCATCAAGGCCCAGCCCCCCATGGGCTTTCAGGGCTCCCACCGCTCCGACCCGGTGGGCACCATGACGGGCGCCGCCACGCGGGGGGCCCCACGGACAGACAGGCACCGAAGGGTGTCGCACCCCACCCAAGGTCCTGCCCGCCGTGGCGACCAGCATACATTCCTTAACCAGGACCGAGGTAACCTCCGCACCCTGGCTAACCTTCTACTCCGATGGCCGGGTTCGGAAAAGATGCCATCCCCAACCACCGGAGTTACCCGCGCGCCGCTGACCTTTGCATCCGGCGGCCCCGCCGGCCCCGACCTCGGAATATGTCCGAGCGGCCCGGCGGGTCTTTTTCAAGAAAAATCGCCCGGCCCCAACCTCGGAATAAGTCCGAGTGGCCCGGGCGGTCACCCTCCCAGGTCGCTGGCCCCAACCTCGAAATACGTCCGAGCGGCCCAGACGACCCTCCACACTCGGCAAACCGTGGGACCACGTCCCTGGTGTGCAACCACCGAGTGTGGGCCTCTCCTCCAACCAGCCCAGGACCACGTCCTGGGCCGGGTTGAAAGAGGGAACCCCCCTTCCCCCTCCTGCCGGAGCACCGGCGAGCAATGGAGGAAAGAAGGAAGGGGCCCTCCCATTCCCTCGGCGAGACGGCATCCCTGCCCGCCTCGGGAACGGGGACCACCCTCCCCAACCCCACCCCGTGGTTTTTTATCGAGGTGACTTTCCTCTAGGCCGGCGGGAGGTGTAAAAACATCCCCCTAACGGTCCCGGCCGACCGGGCGTTTGTAGTCAGGGTCGCCATCCCCTACCGGCTATTGGAGCTGGGTAGCCGAAGCTAGCCGCAGACTCCTAAGAGGGTAGCCGGGCCCCCGGTTTTCTGTCTGGGTTTTCCTTCCCATAGGTCGGTGGGAGAGCAAGGGCTCAATCCCACACAGCCCCGACCGGCCGGGCGACTTTTATAGAGGCCGCCCACCTCGCGGGCCCTGAAAAGGGCCCCCCGGTCTCCGCCAGCCTCGCGGTTGACGGAGATTACGGTGCTGCTCTGCTCGGATACCTCGGGTTCGCAAGACCCGTATCGGGGGCGGTCCCGGGAGTCCCTAGGGACACCCGGGGGGCCGGCCCCGACCCCTGAAGGGAGGTTCTCTATGACCTGAGGGATCGGCTCCGACAGCTCCGCCGCTCTGGCGGTGGCGGCCACCTCGCCTACCGCGGCGGCCTCTGGCCGGGGGGGGGGGGGTACAGCCCCCTCCAGCAAGGTCCGCCTCCCCCTAACGGACGGCCTATACAGAGGGGGGAGCCCCTCTCTTGCGAGCTCCTCCCTGTGTCGTTCGTAGGAGCTCTCCTCCACGCCCACCTCCATGGGCTGTGGGGGAGGCTCCGCCATTTCCTCCGCCGAGGGTTGGGCGGTCGGGGCCTTGGGGGGCGGCCGGCCCTCCTCAGAGGATGAGGTGCACACCACCCTCACCCTCTTCCTCGCCGCTTTCACTTGAGGGACCGACCCCCCTGCAGGGGACTCCCTCTCCTCCCTGAGCTGCTGCAGCTGGTTTTGCAGCTCCAGCACCTGGTTCTGCAGCAGCGCATGTTGCGCTTGCTGCTCCCTCAGCCGCTGGATCTCTTTTTCCATGGGAGGAGATCTTCCCCCGCAGGTCCTCCAGCTCCGCGTCCCTCTCTTCCCTCGAGGCCGAGCCCGCCTGCCTTTGGGCTAAGTGCCCGACCGCGGCCGCGATGCTCGCCGCGGCCCTATTCAACACCCCCTGCAGGGGGCCTTGAAGGTTGCCCGACTTGTCGACCACCCGGTCGATGTCGCGGACGCCCTCCAGGATGATCCCCGGCAGGGTCTCCAGCGGAGTCAGGCGGTACTCCTCCATCGCCTTCCTCTCGAGGACCTTCCTGTTCCTTGACAGGTCTACGGGCGTCGATGCGTCTACGACGCCCCGTAAGTCCTCGAGAAGACCGGCGATTTCCCGCCTCTGCTCCTCGAGCCTCTTCACGTAGTAGGCCCCCTCCGTGGGCTTACGGCCCCGCGTCTCCTCCGTCTTGGACGCCGGGGGGACCTCCCTACCTCTCAACTGGAGGATCATCCTGTCCAGGGCCGCGACGTCCTCCTTGGCCCTGGAAAAGACCCCCCTCCCGTCTTTTTCTCCCTCTCACCCGTTGCGTCGGGTGAGCCGCTTCGCGAACCGGCGGACGTACTGCTGACCGGTTCAGCGGCGCTGGCCGCCTATCTCGCCCGCCTCTCCTGCACGCTTTTCGGCGCGGGCTTTTCCTTGAGAGACTTCGCGTTATCCGCGAGTCTCTCCACACTCACTTGGGGCTGGGAAACCCCGGACCTCTGTTCGACATTTTTAGACACTAATTTCTTTGATTGTGACATTTCATTTTTTTTCTGCCTCCTAAACTTTTCGTCTGTGTGTCTGTGTATGTGTGCGTGTACATGGGCCCGCGAAGCCCCATACCGGGGGATCCGGGAGACCCAGGAGCATCGAACGCGCGAAGGGCAGTGGCCTCGGCGGTGGCCCCCGCGAAGACGAGCACGGTCCCGTCCGGTCACCAACCGGTAGTACTCGCCCCCGCGAGATTATTCGCCCGCTGGTGGGGCAGCCAGGTCATGTTGGTTAGGCCGACCCGGGCCCTTGTACTATCGGGCGCCCAGGGAATGTCGAAACCCTGTTTAACCGCTGTACCCTCTGCCACGACGCGCGCACGACAACCCGAGCCCCCGGAGGCCCCCGGCGGAAGCCCGCGGACCCGATTGTGAGTGTAATGTGTAGTGTGTGAGTGTGTGTATGATTTGATTTCGGGGTTTTCCTTCTCCTAGGCCGGTTGCTAAAAAGCTATCGAGCCCGGCCTGCCTGCCCCTCACTGCTGCCTAGGCAGCCGAACTGTCCGAGCCACAAAGCGGCCCGGGCGGTCCATCTTCCCAGGTCGCCTGGCCCCGACCTCGGAATAAGTCCGAGCGGCCCAGACGACCCTCCACCCCTCACGGACCGTGGGACCACGTCCCCGGCGTGCAGCCGTGAGTGTGGGTTCCTCCCCGTCCCTGATCCCGGACCACGTCCGAGACCCGGGACGAGAAGAGTAATCCCGCTCTCTTCCCCTGCCGGAGCACCGGCGTGCAATGGTTCCGAAGAGCGGGATCTTCCCCTCCCTCTCAGCGGGACGGCATCCCTGCCCGCTTCGAGACGGGGGTACCCCCTACCCTAATCCCCACCCCGCGGCGCGGTGGGAGGAGCAAGCTCCCCCCTAACGGCCCCGGCCGGCCGGGCGTTTGAAGTCGGGGTCGCCATCCCCTACCTGCGATTGGAGCTGGATAACCGAGGTTATCCAGACTCCTAAGCGAGGTCGCCGGACCCCCGGTTTTCTGTCTGGGTTTTCCTTTCCATAGGTCGGTTAGGAGAGCCTAGGCTAACCCTCACGGCCCCGATCACGGCCCCGACCGGCTGGGCGATTTTTATAAAGGCCACCTACCTCGATGGCCCCAGTGACGTAATGTCCCTGGCGCCCCCGGGCCCTCACCACGTGAGGGGTTCCGGTACTGATGAGCTCGGGACCCCGGGCGCGCTACTGCCCGTATCTATGAGCCCGCAAGCGGCCCCATAGACCCCTGGGGGGGGGGGGGCGGAACCGCATCGCAACGCGGCCCATCCTCCCTCGGTCGAAAACCAGGGCCGACCTTCACTTTCATTACGCCTTTAGGTATCGCTAGTCCCAATGACTCGCGTACTTGTTAGACTCCTTGGTCCGTGTTTCAAGACGGGTCCTAAGAGTACCCAAAGCAGTAGCGTCGCCGACCGGTATCGGTCCCCGCGGGACATAAATGCCCCGGGGGACGTTAGTAGGCCTGTCGAAGGTTAACCGTACGACCAACAGCGGGCCAGGACCGGTGACGGCGCTAGGTCCTTAAACCTCCGTGTACCGTGGCGCGCGCTTGTGACGGCCTCGACGCAATCACTTTTGTGAGTTGCGGCCTGATACCTTGCGTGTACCGCCGGGCAGCCGGCCGGGCGACCGAGGGTTTGACGCGTGCCGTTTTACCGGAGACGCGTCAGTCACCGCACCCGGGCCGTAGACCGACACCCAGCGGGTCGCGACGTTCTACTAGGGGAGAAGTGCACGACGACGAACGCCGGACATCGACGCACGGCAGCGTGCCCGCGCGCGAGCCGCGAGGCCCCGCGGGGCATCGCCCACCGACGCGAAGCCAGCGTCGCTGACGATGAATCTCCACGTTCGATCTTCTGGGTTTCTTAGGTTTACCCCTGAACGGTTTCACGTACTCTTGAACTCTCTCTTCAAAGTTCTTTTCAACTTTCCCTCACGGTACTTGTTCGCTATCGGTCTCGTGGTCGTATTTAGCCTTAGATGAAGTTTACCACCCACTTAGAGCTGCACTCTCAAGCAACCCGACTCTAAGGAGAGATCCTCCCGAGACGCGCATCGGTCGCTACGGGCCTGGCACCCTCTGCGGGTAAGTGGCCCCATTCAAGATGGACTTGGACGCGACGCGACACCTCGGGATAAGCGGACCCTCCCAAAACACCACATTTCCCTGCGGCGAAACCGCGGGATTCGGTGCTGGGCTCTTTCCTGTCCGCTCGCCGCTACTAAGGAAATCCTAGTTAGTTTCTTTTCCTCCGCTTAATAATATGCTTAAATTCAGCGGGTAATCTCGCCTGCTCTGAGGTCGTCAAATAGTTAAAAAAAATGACGCACACGAGACGACGAGACGAAACTACGCTCGAGATCTCTCGAGAAGTCGTCGATCGTCGTCGTCGTCGAGCGCAAGAGGGGCAGGACGCCGAGGTAGAACAGAGATATAGAGAAGGTCATTCGACGCGAGTACACGACGACGCGTGCCGGTCCTTGACAAACGAGTTTTCGTGGACTCGGACACGCGGTCGGCTCGCGCGATACACCCACCAGGGGAGGAGCGCCAACGCGAAGACACGCCATGTCCGGCCGCGTTGTCGGCCGGATATCGGCGTGCTGCTGGCAGCGTCCTCCCTCTGTGCGATCGTGCGATCGACGCCACGCGCAGCTCCGAGAGACACAGAAAATCGAAGAAGAGGCTGAAGCCACGAGCAATAAGGGCTTCGCTCGCACGCGCACGGCGCGCGCTCTCTCCTACTTCTCCGAGTTCTGAGTGTATCGTCTCCGGGCGGCGGCGCGACACCTCTCGCCGGCGCACAGTGGGCATAAAGTCGCTTTTTGTGGCCGAAAATCGTTCGACAGCTCAATTCTCAACCGATTGCAATGATTTTTTTTTAAATACGCGTTATTTACTGTACTATAGCGTAGACTTGCACATTTTTTGATATTACAATTTGTTAATAAACAAAAGATCGAAATTGTTGTAAGCTTTTTGACAAACATTTTTTGGTGTGTTCATAATTTCTTTAATCTTGATATAAGAGGGTTTCCGGGGTCGCTGATTAAGAAACCGCCACTAAAACTTTAAAATTCAAAATGGCGGATCCAATATGGCGGCCGTGAACTAAAAATGTAAGGACAAATTTTGTACAATTTAGTATACAGGGGTAATTATTAAAGGCAATCATTATAATATTAAAGAAATAAAATTAAAATGTACACTTTATAGTTTTAATAAGAGTATCTGCCAAATATTCGCGTTTAGCGTTACCTGTAACTATAGGACGTTGACCTAGTGAGCTTATTAGCGAGTTCCATTTTTGTTTCTTTTTGTTTTTGAACGGAGCGTCTCTCGCTTCGCGAGAGCCGGGGCGAAAGTCTTTGAAAAACCATCGGGCGCGGAGGTTCACATGTGGTAGTGTGTCTCCGGCCTTTCAGCGCGCACGAAGGTGCCGCGCGGCATAGGTTACCACCGGTAAGCGCTAAAAGCGCCTCGCTCCCGATCGTCCCGATTACCGCTACCAATTTTCAAAGGCAGGGCTCAATACTCTGCATCCATTGCGGCGTTTCGTTCGCAGCGCGAAGCGCGCGCGTGTCACGACTCTCGGCGCGATGAGCGCGTTGAGCGGAACGCGGCGCTACGGCGCGCAAACACGAGAGAAGCGCGCTCGGAGAATGCGCTCTCACGGATTTTTGACTCTGTGTCAGGTTGTAGCCGGACGTGGCCGTTTGAGAGTGCGGGAGACCAGGGTTGGGAAAGTTACTTTGTAAAAGTATCTAGTTACAGTTACAGTTTTTTTCACTGAAAAAGTAACTAGTTACAGTTACAAGTTACCGACTCTGAAAAGTAACATGTTACAGTTACAGTTACTTAAAAAGTAACGATTCAGTTACTTTTCAGTTACTTTCTTGCAATAATTGTGTACTACTATTTTAAATATAAGAATCTAATATATTTCAAACTTTTTACTTAATTTATTATGTATTACATACTAACATACTTAATTATGTTACCTTACAATATATAATATAATATTTTGATATGTTTTAATCTTTTAATATAATGTTTAAGTTTAAATATAGGTAAAACATAATATAATTACATTTTTTCAAAATTAATAAAACTTTTAATAAAAACTTCTAACTTTTCTTGTAAGGTTTTCAAAACTGGTAAGATATAGTCCATATACATCCCTGACTCACCTTGTAATATATCTAAGGCTTGTGCCAAAGGTTTCCTATTAATCATTAATCCAAACGAAGAAAATGAGAGATATATTCAAATTCACTAAATGTATACATGTTACAATCTGTCTAGAGGCGTACCTGACAATATTCATCCATGAATTTAATTTCGTTTTCTGTTAGTCTTTGCAAATTGCAATGATCCAGACATTGATTAATTTTTTTCAGAATCACTTTTCAAAAGTGTTACCAATTGCAGCATACAATCAAAAGTTGAAAATTCCATCTATTAAAATCAAAGATAAAGATGTAGGAAATTATCATTATTCTAGAAAAAAATACTTATATTTGTATGCAGAGCTAAATAAAAACGCAATAAGAAATAAAAAAATCAATGTCTTGACTAATGTAATTAATATTGAAAGATAAATATGTAACTTATTTAGTCGTAGGATTGGTAATGATAACAGTTGTAATTTCTTTTTGTACCATTGTATCGAAAGGATAATATCTGCGATATTTATATACAAGCGAGCAAACCAAGTAACGTAACTCACATATAAACATCGCAAATATTACCTTTTCAACATTGGTCTAAAAAAAAACGTTACCGACTATCACCAATGTAAGACTTATTTGATCCTAGAGTTTACGAATTTTGGAACGTAGCCAACGTTAAGTTTTATATAAATATTTAAAAATATAAAGTAACTATTAAAGTAACTGTTAAATTAGTTACTAGTTACCAAAAAAATGTAACTAAGTTAAGTTAAAGTTACAGATGGAGAAAAAGGAACGAAGTTAAGTTATAGTTACCAAAAAAAAGTAACTATAACTGTAACTTCGTTACAAGTAACGAGTTACTTCCCAACCCTGCGGGAGACGCGATATCACTTCCTATCACGCGGTCGCCACTCGGTTTCACCTATAACTACCTAGAAGGTGTGCTCGAGATATAATCTCTAATATTAATTAGGGTAATTTCTCCCCTCTGTTGCAGGTGGATATCCCAGATGGATCATCACCGTCGTTGCCGCTTCCCCGGATCCTAGCTTCACCGCATACCGGATAGCTGCTTGCTGTTGCTGCGTTCCCTGGATCCTCGCGTTACCGCATACCAAGTTACCGCTCGCATATATTATTAACGATAATTAAATATTCGCTTTGTGTTATAGGTGGATGCCCCAGATGGACCATCGCCGTCGCTGCGCTCTCCGGATCGTCGCTTCACTGCATACCGGATATCCGCTGGCCTCGATTATTAACTATACTAATAATTTTTCAATATATGTTAAGACCGTTAAGATATAAATCAATACAAAGGAAATAGCCATACGGTCCAAGCATGGATCTTAAACAGTTCAATATAATTATTTTCAATATGTATTTAATACGCGTATTTTCCAACATATTAAACTGCGCGCCGATTATTTGTCGGACTTAAAACACAGCTATTGTTGGAACATTAGAAATTCCCTCTCCCTTCCCTAATTAAATCGATATCGATTTAATATTAAAATCACTGTAAAAACTTATTGCGAAAAATATTACCCCAGCCAGGGCTCGAACCTGGAATCTCCCGCATTCCGTTCGGGTGTCTTTACCAATTCGACTACCAGGGCATGTGGTAATATTTATCGCAATAACCGGATAACAATAATTTGAACGTCTTTCTCAGGCGACGTGAATAAACAATATATGTTAAGACCGTTAAGATATAAATCAATACAAAGGAAATAGCCATACGGTCCAAGCATGGATCTTAGGCAGCTCAATATAATTATTTTCAATATGTATTTAATACGCGTATTTTCCAACATATTAAACTGCGCGCCGAGCCCTGGCTGGGGTAATATTTTTCGCAATAAGTTTTTACAGTGATTTTAATATTAAATCGATATCGATTTAATTAGGGAAGGGAGAGGGAATTTCTAATGTTCCAACAATAGCTGTGTTTTAAGTCCGACAAATAATCGGCGCGCAGTTTAATATGTTGGAAAATACGCGTATTAAATACATATTGAAAATAATTATATTGAGCTGCCTAAGATCCATGCTTGGACCGTATGGCTATTTCCTTTGTATTGATTAATAATTTTTCTTCTGTTTCAGGTTCCTTCCCAGGATAGATCGTCGCCGCTGCTGCACTTCCCCGGATTCTCGCATCACCAAGGAGTCGCTGGACAACGTTGTATCACCGCCGAGGGACAAGGTGAGTAGAAGGTAAGTATGTCAAATTAATCTTGAGACACGACTTCACAAAAGACGAATTATTTATTATAAATCGTTAACTGTTGTATTTATTACAATGTTTCACTTCACGCTCGCAATGTGTCGTTCGCTTTTACAGATGGTAGCTATTTACCGCTCGCTATTGTTAAACGAGAATTTTAACGCGCAATCACGCGGGAGTTACCGGTAGCGCACCCTCTTTGGCATGCCCCTCGACACTCTGGCAACCGACTTCCCTGCAGAAAATGGCTGGGGCCATTTCTAGTCCTCCGTGTTTGACGCCGACCCCCTAGGCCCGTGTCCTAGGTCCTCACGAGGACGTCCCCGCAGTCAGTTCTCGGAGATGACCTCTGTAACGCTAGTTACCGCGCGCGCTATCGCAGATTGACGCCGACCCGCTTGGGACGTGTACGAGGTCCCTCGCAACGCGTTTACATTAACACATCTCGGAAATAAGCTCTGGATCTACAATGCGCCATCGGACATTGACGCCGACCTACCTAGGATGTGTACTAGGTCTCCCAAACCGCGTTAAGCCTACCTCGTCTCGGAGTTTAGCTCTCTATCGCTAGCTTCCGTACGCGTGTCACACTTTGACGCCGACCTACTGGGGATATGTACCAGGTCGCTCCGAATCCGTTACCGCTAACTCGCCCCGGAAAAGAACCCTGCGTAACCAGTTTTCGAACGCGTTATCGTACGTTGACGCCGAACTGTTTGGAGTGTGTACTAGGTCGCTCTGATTGTCGTCGCGTCATTTCTTCCTGGAGATTGTGTGTGGCTCATGCCTATTCGCGCGATTCTTTTGCCCGATTCTCGCGCGCGTAAAATAAAATCATAATAAACTGTTATCACTGGCGTAAGCCGAAATTTAAATCAAAACAAATGAATGGTGCGGAAAAATCAATTACTTTTAATATTACCGCAAAAGAAATCCGAAAGCCAAATGGCATTGCCAGATGGGCGTAAATCTATAATTAACTTACGTACTGTTGATGAGCCGGAGGGCCTATCACCGATGTAGAAAATGATAATAAGAAATCAAAACAAAAATACGACAATAACTATCTTACAGAAAATAATAATCGTACTCTGACTCCGCAAACGTTCGCCGTGCCCACTTTACTGGGTATCGCCACGCGCCCTCGAATCACTCGCGGCGATCCCTTCAACCGCACCAGCGCTCGGGAAGCGTGCGGTCCCAAGGTCTCTCTGTGTATAATGTGTACTTTCAGTCTCCGACTGCTGCCAAGTCTCTCGACTCGCACAGAGCAGGACCTCCGTAACGTTAATGATCCTTCCGCAGGTTCACCTACGGAAACCTTGTTACGACTTTTACTTCCTCTAATTGATCAAGTTTGGTCATCTTCCCGGCAACATCGGCAATGCCGACGCATTGCCGCGCACCAGTCCAAAGACCTCACTAAATCATTCAATCGATAGTAGCGACGGGCGGTGTGTACAAAGGGCAGGGACATAATCAACGCGAGCTTATGACTCGCGCTTACTGGGAATTCCTCGTTCATGGGGTCCATGAATTCCTGTCCCTTCCAAGTCCACGCGCGGCGTGTTGCTTTCGCCGTCTTGACCTCCGGTCGCGCTAACGCACGGACATGCGAACTGCGACTCCGAGGGCGACGTCGGGATATGACAAGACGTCAAACCGAAGCAAAGCGACAAGTGTATGACCGTTAATTAGGGTACTTGTAATGAAACGCAATCGCGGTCGTTACCTCCGGCGCCGCAAGAGCGAGAATATTCCGTCCACGCGCGGCGTGTTGCTTCCGCCGTCGTGATCTCCGATCGCGCTTACGCACCGAAACGCGAATCACCCATCATTACCTGCATGGCCTCCGTGGAGACCGTTCTACAAACATTCAGACAAGCACTCATTGCCACTCTTTGGCATCTATTGATCGCCTCACACGCATATCCATACTCCATGGCTTCATTTTTTTTTTTTTTTTGTTGACGCAGGGAAATCTTCCACTACTGGGGTCCCGAGAGCTTAGGCTCCCGGTTTGCCCAGTAGCCCCCCGTTTGACAGGGGGGAAGACCCCCTCAGGCCCCGGGGAGGGACCGAGGGGAGTGTGGGATTGCATAGTATGCACATCGCCCGCGATACTGCATGCATGCCCTGCCCACTAAAACCCTGCGGGTGTCCTACCTGGCATCGCTGGGGAGTGCCCGGGAACATTGATTATTGCGTCCGGTGCACTCCCCGATGCCGAGCCTTTCGGCTCCCAGCGCTGAGCCTTTGGGGCTCTGTGGCTCATACGAGCCAATATATCTGTTTGCGGCGGGGTGTGGACACCACCCACCCCGCCGTCCCTCTCGTTGTTATGGGAGTCTATGGGTCGACGCCCCGGAGTCCCCGCCGGGGCGTCGACCTCCCATCCTCCGGGCGCTTTCCCCGTCGGGGGAGGCGCCCGGAGGTACGGCACCACTCCTGCTGCCCTTTTATGGGCAGCGGTGCTCCCCCCGGCGTTGTAATCGAGCAGAGGGGGCGGGCGGGCTCCGCTCCCAAGGAAGCGGGGACCCCCAAATATCCCTATCGGGATGGGTCCGCCGCTAAAGCGGGGGGGGGGGAAGCTCACAACCCCCCGCGGCGACGGGCTCCCCGAAAGGGGGCGGATAAAAACAGCGCCAGACGGAGAGCAGGCTTGTACGGTCCCGTAGTCGCCCCGGTGCTCCCCCGTTAACGGGGGGGAGCAGGCCTTCAACAAGTGGTAAGGCCCGCGGTAACCGGGACAGACCTCCGCCGGCTATCATCCGCCCCCTCCCTACCGTCATCCGTCTTCCTCGTCTGAAGAGGAGGACAGGACACGCGGACCACAGCGCCGTTTAAGCGGCAACCGTGGCCCGCTGTCATCCTCACTACTGCCACCGCCGCCCGCGCGACGGCGCAGCGCACGCCGTCGCGTCAACGGCGGCAACGGCCGCCCCAGACCCCCCGCGCTCCCCGCCCTGTTCTGGGCCGCGGACCGGGGGGCGCCCGCTCGCGTCGGGCGGCGGCGCCGGTCGCGCCGCCGTCGCCGTCGCGGCGGCGGCAGCCACTCGTCGTTGCCGTCCTCACTGTCAGTAGGGGGGTTTTCTTCCCCCCTCCTGGTCCTTTCGGCCTTCTCTTTGGCGGACATTACCTGGCCGCAAAATGCCAGGAATGCCCGCCACTTCTCCTCCCCCCCGACCATCGCCGCCACGACAGCCGGGAGGAAGAGGTCGTTTCCGATCACGCTTTTCAGGACACGGCGCTGCTCCGCCCACGCCGGGCAGAACTCCAACGTGAGCTGCGCCGTGTCCCTCTCCTCGTCACAATGGTGGCACCGCGTGGTGGCCTCCTTCTTTATGCGACACAGGTACTCGCCAAAACATCCGTGGCCCGTGAGCACCTGAGTCGCATGGTACGAGAGCCCCCGGTACCCCCGACTGCCCAGCCATTCAGCCAGGCAGGGTCGGACGGCGTCGACGGTCCTTCTGCCGGCGAGAGTCGGATCAGCCAGATACTCTCGCCATCTGGCCAGAAGGGCCGCCCTCTCCTGGAGCCTTACGGCACGACGGACCCTGTTCGTGATTGGGATCCCCCCCGCCCGCAGCTCCTTAGCGCGCCGATGTACCTCGGCGCGCTGTCTGGCCGCGAGTTCCAAGGGGGGGAGCCCGGACAGGGTCGTCGCCGCCGCGTGCGAGACGGTGCGGTACGCCCGAGACACTCTTAGGGCTACCGGGCGCTGCACTCGGCGCAATATCGCCTTGATGCGCCCGGAGCCCTCCGCCTCTGGGACCCACACCGGGGCCCCGTAGAGTGCCACGGCGTGCACCGTTGCGGCGTAAAGCCGGCGAGCACGACCGCTCGCTCCTCCCAGGTTCGGCATTAGCCTCGCGAGGCTATTGGCCACGCCTAGAACCCTGGGAGCCAGGCGAGCAAAGTACTCGCCAAAGCTCCAGGTGCCGTCCAGCCAGAGGCCCAGAAGTTTCATCTGGGCCCCCACGGGGACACGGGTACCCTCGACCGTTATGTGGGCCGTGGGTGGCTTTGTTCCCCGGAAGCGCCGGCGGTCATAAAAATAGACCGCCTGCGTCTTCTCGGGGGCCACCCTTAGGTCCACCCTCCTCATTGCGGCCACCACGCAGGCCACCGCGACGTCGGCCTTGCGTCGGGCCTCACCCCAATCGCCGCCCTCGACCCCCAGAAAGGTGTCGTCGGCGAAGCCGCTCAACCAACAACCCGAGGGCAGGGCAACGCGCAGGACGGCGTCGTACGCCAGGTTCCACAGCAGGGGGCCGAGCACCGACCCCTGTGGAACCCCCCGCACGACGGTCTTCACCCTCAGCGTTCCGTCCCGGTCTGTATAGACCAATCTCCTGTTCCGGAGATAGCCGTACACCACGGCTATGAGGTAAGGGGGGACTCGGTGACGCTCGAGCGCCCCCTTTATTACCCTCCAGGGCAGGGTGTTGAAGGCGTTCGCTACGTCAAACGAAACGCCCAACAATACCCCGCCATCCTCCGCCGCGGCAGCCGAGAGGGCCCGGATGCGCTCGATGGCATCCACCGTTGACCTGCCCTCTCGGAAGCCGTACTGGTCCGGCGACAAGTCCGGACCAATCTGGGACAGGTGCCGGACGAGGCGATCGGCAATAATGCGCTCGAAGAGCTTGCCCACCTCGTCCAGCAGGCAGATTGGCCTATACGCCGAGGGTGAGTCGGCGGGTCGTCCCGCTTTCGGGATGAGGACCAACCTGGCCACCTTCCAAGTTTGGGGGAACCGGCCCTCCCTGAGGCACCTGGTGTACAGCGCACACAGGTGTTCCGCCAGTTCCCCCACGGCCAAAGACCACGCCTTGCCTGGGACTCCGTCAGGCCCCGGAGCCTTGCCCGCCTTTCTCAGGCGTTTGGCGGCCCTCGCCAACTCCTCCATCTGGACCCCGAGTTCCTCGTCCCAATCCACCTTGGGTGGGACGGGGCCCCCGTCTCTCCTCTCTTCCGGATCGTCCGGGAAGAGGGCCCCGACCACCTTGTCAAGGAACTCCGGGTCCAGGGTCTCCGTCGTTAGGGGCGCCCAGGCTCTGAATTTGTTCAGAACCAACTGATAAGGGCGCCCCCACGGATCCCCGTCTAGGGCCCGCAGGAGCTCGTCCCAGGCTCGGTCCTTGGCCGCTTGGATGGCCCGGGAGAGGGCCCGTCTGGCGGAACGGTAACCCTCTCCGGCCTCCTCGAGTCTGTGCGGGTCCCGACTTCTTCGGGCCCGCAGCCAGACTCTCCTGGCGTGGACGGAGGAGCGCCGTAGCTCGGCAATCTCCTCCGTCCACCAGTACGCCGCTCGACGCGGAGGAGGCCTAGATCGGGGCATACCCGCGTCACACGCGGTGGCCATCACTTCCCCGATCCATCTGGCTGCCCCATCCACGTCTTCGAAGGCGTCTGGTGAGGCGCCCTCGAACCACATTGAGGCCTGGACCGCGGCCCCGAGCATGTCCGGGTCCAGTTTCTCCAATGCCCACCTTGGGAAGCCGCGCGCCGCCTCGCGGCGGCGGGCCAGCACCTCCGGGGGGGGGGGGGGTGACCGAGAGGACCATCTCTCTGTAGCGATGGTCCGACAGAGTCTCCACCTCCTCGGCCACCCTCCACCCCGTGATGCGACGCGCGGCGGGGGGCTCGCCCACGTGATATCTACAATGGAGCCCCCCCGATGCCGCACGCAGGTCTGCACGGACCCCGCGTTAAGTGCGCTGAGTCCGAGGCCCGCCGCCCATCTCTCGAGGATTCTTCCCTTGGGGTCAGTGACCGGGGACCCCCACAACGCCGACTTGGCGTTGAAGTCACCGGCAACTACGACTGGTTCGGGGAGAATCCTCGACACGCAGCCCCAGAGGCTGTCGAGGTACGCCTCGTACTGGGCAGCGCTCACGTTGGGGGATATGTAGACCCCCACAACCGCGACGCTGCCCCATTTGACGGAGACGAACCCGTCGCCCGCCTCAAGGCGGCTGCAGGCGACGGGGGTCTCCGTCATCCGCCATGTTATGGCCACGGAGCCGCACCGGTCAACCACCCAGCACGGGTGATCCGGCGGACCCGGTACGGCTCCGCAGCCACACCCAGGCCACTGCCGCGCTCCGCCATTGTGTGTAGGAACACATCCTGGGCGGCGCGGCAGTGGTTTAAATTGGCTTGGAGGAACCTCTGGGCCATCACATGTAGCCCGGCCCGAGGTCCTCCGCCTCCTTTCCATCCTCATGCCTTTCCTCGGGCTCCGCCGTCTCAGCCGACGGCCCCGCCCCCGCGTCCTGCTTGGAGGGTGGCGCCGTCACCGTGGACGGCAGCAGCTGAGCAGCCGCCCCCGCGCTCAGCCTCCTTTGGGGTTTCGGCGGCTGCTCGTCGCTGCTGCTGCCGTCCCGCAGCCTCCCCCCGTCCCCGTGGTCGCCCTTTTCTTTGGGGGCACCTTGATCGACACCACCTCGACGCCGGTGACGATCGGGAGGCACCGGGGGGGCTCGTTCTCCACTTCCATCGCCCTTTCCGTGGCCTCCCCCCGAGAGGGCAGTGGCGGCTTCACCGCAGCGACGGCGGCCCTCTTTCCGGGCTTGGCCTTTCTCTTGGCCAAGCCACAGGCCGCGCTGCCCGCCCTGTGTCCGGACGGCCTACCGAGGTCGGCGCACACCGGGCACCGGGGCGTCGCCACGCAATCCCGGGCCCTGTGGCCCTCCCCGCCGCACCGGTAGCAGCGGGAGCTGCGGTACACCTCGCTGGTACAGCTCGCCCGGACGTGGCCACCCTCCAGGCATTTAAAGCACTGAAGGGGGCGTGTCCCCAGCGGCTGCACCCTGACCCCGAACCAACCGACCCGGAGTTTGGCGCCCCCGCCGCTGACGGTGTTAACCGCCGTCAGGGGGCACCTTGCAGCCGGAAGCTGCATTGGCGACGTCGCTGTCTGGACAGCGCACGGCGGAACGGGGAGATGAAGCAGACCGGACCAGCGCCGGGCCGACCAGAGTCCTGCCGAGAGTTGTCGGCGTGGAGACATGCGCCAAGAGGGTGGTCATCCGCCCGTCCGAGTAAGTCGAGAGGCGCCAGAGTTCCGATTCGTGCTTTTCTCTGTGTCGGGAGTTATTTACAATCGCTTGCCGACGATAAATCGTTCCATTTCGTTCAGTTTTCCATTAAGATACGATCACGTCGAGATGCGTTACTTTGATCGTCTTTTCTTCTTTGTTGGTTATTGGATTTAATCCTTGATTCGCGTTTATGCGATAAGAGCCTAAGTATTAAGATTATTTTGTACCGGCGTACGATACGAGTACGCGATTCAAGACTGTACGGCCGATTGCCGTTAGATTAAGGATATATTTTCGTTATTTCATGATTATTAAAAGCCACTCATGGCGATAAATAGTTATTTATGTTTTCTTTTCCGTTTCTTTGATTTTCCATCGATCATGCGAATCGATACGATCCGAGAGTTGATCGGAGTCGCTCAGACGACTCAATGCCAACTTCACAGACATGATATAAGGGGATAGCCCCATGATTCAGCGTTATGGCGCGTCAGCGCGTACTCTTACACGCGTCCGAGCGTGTTGCAGCCGAGTAGATGCATCGTGCCGAGAAATCGAGTCACGTGAAACATATCGCGACGAGGCGACTCGTGAGCGTTATTATGACGTCATCGAACACCGCGATAGCGATTACGACCAAGTCGAAGGTTTGTGCCGGGATATCATGGCACATGCATAGTCCGAGCAAACTAACGTCGTTAACGTGTCAATCGGATGCTAATTAAAGGATATTTGATGGTCAATTAGAATTTTGCGTCATGTGCCGGAAAATCTTGGCACACACCTTGTACGACCAAATGACCATCGGGAATGGTCTGCGGAGGTCCTAAATAGCATAACTAGCGACTTTCGCCCTGATCCGACCTGGGTGCCGGAAACACCCACTACGGACACCTTCCCCTGGAACAACCGTGTGCGCACATCTCAACGGGCCACCAGGAGTGCAGCGCACCGACTCCCGTCGACCTCCGACGAATGTGCCGGAAGTTCGACTCCAGGACCATCTACGGGGAACGGACCACCGGGGATGCCTTTACGAGCCCATTGCGAGTCCCAATATCGTTGTCCCGTATCGATCCGTCGATTGTGCCCGAAAGTTATGTTAAATCGTTACGATGTTAATAAAAGTTATATCGAGGGGCATAATTAGATGCCAAGTAACGCTAATATCGCAGTCCCGTGAAAATCCGACAAAGTTGCCGCGAAAACCTGGCACACATGTCAGAGCTGAAAATTAATCATATATGCGTAATCAGCGAACAGTCATCAGTGCGGATGCAAAGCCTGAGCGATCTGCGTAGCCTAGATTAAGAAATTCATACATAATCCGATATTCGGGTATAACGCGTAAAATCGAGTTATATTATATGTTCGAGCGCTATAAGAGATAGTTTCCGGCGAGCGAGAAACATATCGAGCGGACAAACAAAATTCCTAAGTGTTTGTCGAACATGTTTACTTGATGCGTAGTTACGATCAGGCGATGTCTACGTCACGGCCGATGTGAATAACAAGAGTGGGGGTACCGCCCAAGAGGGGACGTACGCCGCTGCGAATTATCGATCCTGGTTAGTCCGCCGGGAGATGTAAAGCCGTCAACACGTATTCTCACAACCACCGGGGAGACCCGCGAACGGAGCGATATCCGATGTGTTGCGAGATATACGCGAAGCGAGTATAAGTGACTGACGGGAGAGCGTTCATCGTATATGACACGACTCTCGATACAACCGCGGATCCGACATACCGTGCGATATCCGACAATTATTCGCGAATCGTGTGTGTGAGCGACACTTGTGAAATTTTCCGATTTCGACATCCGTGTACGAAACCAAGGACAGTCATACGGGAGGATACTGTGTATTCTCGTGACAACCGATGATACCCGTGTTGCGGATAGTTGGACGATTTATTCCGAGTTAACGCGATTTATGCACCACGAGCGAACTGTAACAAACGATCACGACGCGACACCGCGGGTGATAGGAAAATCACTGTGAATCGAAATGTAATGACTGTTTATTCAAATATACATGAATAAATGCATTGTTATTAAAGTGATATCATGAGTGTACAAATTCATTCGACGATATCCTGTGGCCGATCCTGAGTCACTTTCCAAGCGGGAGATACTTCGTAGACGCGATATTCCTGCGAAACAAAGAAATTCCAGTGCGGGTATATGCACTCAGCTTGCGATACAAGCTTACGATATACGATACTTACCTGAGATTCTGCGACGATCCTGAGGGTCCATCCGATGCGAGCGAGGTCCATCCATCGTTGGTAGAAGCGGCTTCCACGCGTGAAGATCCAGCGACGACGAGTGAGAGCGGCCAGCAGCAGCAGCAGTCCGGAGCACCTGAAACAGAGAAAAAGGGGAATTAGTCGACAGATACGGTTAGTTGTATACTTACCTTTCTCGATTTAACGGGTAAAATCGAGTGGCGACCGTGTTTCACGAATTTTCTACATTTTCGGAGATATTGATGAATGAGTCGTATCACGCGTGACCTTGTAACCGGACAGCCATACCCCTCCAGTCCTAACCGAACGTAAGCTTGTAACCGGACAGCCATACCCCTCCAGTCCTAACCGAACGTAAGCTTGTAACCGGACAGCCATACCCCTCCAGTCCTAACCGAACGTAAGCTTGTAACCGGACAGCTATAACACTCCCGTCCTAACCGAACGTTAGCTAACCTTGAACAATCAAACTATTCAATTTAGGCACTCTGCGTCGGGCGGAAGGCTATTTTACCACAATTAATCTCGATAATATTCGAACTTCGCAAAATTATCGGTCGCCACTCGGTTTTACCTAAACCCGCCGAGAAGGTAAGTAAATCGACAGACCTTTAGCCGTCTTCTATTAATCTCTGCTTTTTATGTTTCAGGAACACCCCGGATGCTGGCTGGACCCCGCTGACCACTGGATCGCCGGAACGTCGCTGGATCGCCGCCGCCGTCGATGGATCGCCTCCACCAAAGGATCGCCGCCGTCGCTGGATCGCCGGAACGTCGTTGGACAGGGATTTACTACGGTCGCCGTATCAACCAATAGGATTCCAGGAAAGTGTAACGCAGGATATCAATAACTTTCACAAGCACTTTGCTCTGCTTTTAACACTGAATTTATTCTGTTTCAGGTTACACAATATGGCCGTGTGCACTCGCACTCACAAAATGGCCGCGCGACGCCATCTTGGCATGACTCGCACTTCGCGTAGATTCTACGTCGTACGCAATCTTAATTACTCGCAAACGCGATTATTTATTGTTCTCTTGTCGGATTTAACACTTAATAATGCCGGCGCTCGTATCGATCGCGGATTACGACCGGTTTTCATGGAACTGCACAAGTTCGCCCAATCGGATATCGTCGCGTGGTTTTATCGATCGACGCTTGAATTTGTTAATGTTCACGACTGAGAATTAACGGCTCGCGTTAACAATTACGAATGTTCACTCGTATACGACACTGCACGTCGCTCGCGGGTTATCTCCGATTTTTTCTGAGATATCTCTTACAACGGATATGGACGTTGAGACTCTCTCGGATGACGGTCCCGTTATCGGTATTAACCGAATTATTCACTTTGCGTTACCAATTAACGACTTCGCGTGCTTAGCGGTATCGCTCACCGCGCACTTAGCAATCTCGGTTGGCCTTGAGCCTCACGGCACGCACGCACGTTAAGAGAGCTCCCGAGAAAGAGTTAATCAATAATTGATTATGAATTCTGGTAATTAATACCCCTTTTGCGTTAATTAACACGATTTTAACCACCAACGGGATAACGCGTCGCTCGCGGGTTAATCTCGGTTTTAATGAGCCTCGTGCTCCCGGATAAGTCCTCACTGGCGTTTTACTCACACGTATCACCGTTTAAATTATCGCTTTATTTATAACGACTTATGTTAATCAGCGGGATTACGCTCCGCTCGCGGGTTAACTCCGGTTTTAGAAGAGCCTCATACGATACGTCCGCACGATACGAGGGCTCCCGGTGAAAGACCTCGAGTCCCGCTCCGTAACGGCGCAAGCGAGACTTCGCGCATGCGCAGTGCTGCCAGCCCTCCTATCTGGCTGACGCAATATTTTCGCTCGCGTCGTCATTCACGCGAAAATAGCGTGATATGGAAAATTCCGGAACACATGTTATTTATTTGACGCGCGATAACCGTTTTAGCCGATAATTCCCGAATTTTCCATGTACAATGTCATTTTGCTGAAATTTGACGATTGTGTATAAACATCTGCAAATTTACTTGCAAACGCTTATTTTACGCTCGCCCGTCGATCTCACGGCCGTATATATCCGATCGCGCCCCTAAGTGCATCGGAAGCCTATTTTTCGCATCGCGCATGCGCCGACGCATATCTCGCGATGCAGCGGCTCTATCGCAACGCGGAAGTCTCCGTCGTGTTTCCCGATGCCGATTTAGCCGGAAATGATCCGATTTGACTCTCTCTGCCGTTTTCCGGCCGATATCGCCCGCAAACGTCCCTAGGGACTTAATTGGGCCAATCGCGTTACAGGATGTTCGGGAAAGACGTCGTTGACCGATTTCCGCTTTTAGCCGTCGGATCTTATGGGAATTACGCTCAATTCGCGTAATTCGATGCGTTTGTCGCTCCGAGACGCTTATCGCTCGAAACGACCAATCAGATGGCGAGTTTGCCTATTTTCGTTGTTTGACCACCGAGAGTGTCCCTTTCGCCGTTAATCGGCCATCTTTGGTCCCACTTGACCGATCTGACGTCAAAACTCGCGTTTCTTCGCTCGAATCTCGAGATTCGCCTTCCGGCCCCCTGATTGACTGAAATCGCTTCCCGGTGTTCCCGGCTAGCATTTAACGTGAATTTACGCTAATTCAATTGATATCGTGCCAATTCGATTACTGTTGGCTCGCGGAATCGTTAAATGTCATTAATACTGATTTTCCGCGTGATCGACAAGTTGGCTCAACTCTGATTGGCTATTTCTTGTAACTCGTACAATGTTCGCTTTTCCGCGGTTCTCTGCATATGTGGGCCTCGTGTACCTGAAAATAACTTAACCTACTAACAAATCTTTCCGTTTTCCTCGCCTATTATCCATTTATCGATGGAATCGGATTTATCGAATGTACACTCTTTATGTTATACAAAATCTTTATTCTTAGGAACTACGTTGTACATTTAGGCCTTTTATTGCTCTAGCCCGCTCCTTTACGTATGTCCTTACAACTAATAACATTTTAGTCCGCTGGGACAAGGGGTACACTTTTTAGGCAAAAAAAAAATGAAAAATCTATTTCTTTTAAATAAAAATAAAACTATATTCTAATGGGTGTTACGGAGGGCATTGGGCGGCGTCCTCTTCTTCTCGTACGACGATCTCGCCGTCCGTCGTCAGCCTGATTGTCGCCGGCTGGTCCTGTCGTGGCTGTTCAGCCACCCTTTGCAACACGACCCTTGGGCCTTGCGTCGCCTCTCGTTGACTCTCCGTCGGGCCCGGCGTCGTCTGGCTGGCTCCTCCGCTCTCCCGAGGTTCCTCTCGAGACGGTGCAGTCGGCGGATCTCCCGTCGGCTGCATTCTCCCCGTTAACTGCGAGGAGGAAGCGCCTTCCAAGTCGGAGCTGTCAATAAATACCGGCTCGAGTGATTTTCGTCCGGCTCCCCTTGACTTACCGCCTTTCTCACGGCGTTCTTCCTTTTCAATCTCCTTCTCGACCTGATAATGACGTGATATCCGGCATTGTGATACACGCGCCGCTTTTCTTTTCGGTGGCGCCTGCAAAACTTCACTTTTGATCTCCGCTTCGATTCTCTGTTCGACACTCTGATTTGCCACAATATCCGGAAGCTGCTCTTCTCCTTGCGCTCTTGCCGTACTGGTGCTCGCCTCGTGGCTGCTCGTCGTCGTCATAGTTCGGTCGTCCAGGACGCGGTCTACTCGCCTTTCCCCGGTACTCGCCGCTGACGATCCTATCGTCGGCGATGGTGTTTGCACCTCCATCCGGCTCGTGTCTGTGGCCGCCGCACCGGTACACTCTGTGTCGTCGTGTTGTTGTTCCGGCTCGCTGATTTCCTCAAACTCGGCGCCTTCGTCCGCCTCGCTCATTATTGAGCGTAGATCCTGGGCAAGATCTCGGCCCGCTCTCGGTCGTTCGATGCCGCCTGGCAGGATGACCGTTTCGATCGGATGTATCACGCCATCGCGTACCTCACACGTAAATCTGAAGTTACGATCCAGGTCTCGTCTAGCGGTCAAAGCTACCGTCATGTTGGCTATTTGACGTCCATCCGCCGGATCGTACACTGGCATGCACCTGAGTGGCCTCTCGGTTCGGTTCATTGCCAGCTCACACGCAGTGATCTCGCGCATGATAAGCTCATTCTCCTCTCTCGCTCTGCGGATGGTCGCTTCGTCTGGCGGGTCGAGGTTAGGTAACCCTTGCACGAAATCCTCTGCGTACATCAGCAACTGCCGGTTCCGCTGTCGCTCCCTTTGTCCTCTGCGATAATATCGCAGGAACGCTAGGACTCGCTGCCGTCCCTCACTCGTTTCCTGGTCAAACTCTCTTCCCGTCGAGTCCATCGTACTGTTACGTTGTCTGCGCGACGGTTGACAATGTAATGGCGGCAGTCCGCCTCGCGCCGTCGTTGCGCGCATCGTGCTGCCATCTGAACGTCGCCATCTTGGATTGCGATTTCCTCTGGGCAGATTCGCATATCGCGGGATTATTTGATTGGCTGGTGATCTCCGAACATTATTCGCGTCTGGAAATCGATTTCTAATCGCTATTTCAGTGTCGTTATCCAATGTTTCATCGAATTTCAGAGTATGCCTTTGAAAATCCGTCGTTCTGACGAAATTCATTTCGGAATCCGAATCGTCACTGCTAATCTCCATTTGCGACATTTTATTGTTTATATTGTTATCCAAACGTGTTTCGTTGATGTCTCGTCTCTCACTCCCCGTCATTCGCGGAATTTCGTTCATTTTTCGTCTTTCAGCGAATCTAACTCTTTTTTCCTTCTTTTTCAGGTCTGCTGTCCTCTGATTGGTGGATTCATCATCAGATGCCATTTCGCTGCTGCTGTTCGTCAATGGAGTAAGTATCATGTTCAAATTTCTTATTTCAGGTTCCTCGCTACTATCTCGGATTGTGATTGGTCGATTTACATCTCCATCACTTTTATCGCTAATTTCGATCGGATCGTCGAAATTTGACTGTATCTCGCTTCGATCACTGTCGCTTAGATTTATTACGCCTTCGCGTTCGATTTCGCGCTGAGCGGTTCCCCTTTCGCGCTCTTCATTTATCTCGTCAGATTGACCTTCCTGTCGGGCTTCCTGGTAAATTCTCGCCCTTTCTCTGTGCCAAGGGTCATTTATGCTACCCTCGCTGCTTGACTCCCCGTCATTCCTCGATTCTTCGGGGTTTTGACGTTCTATCTGGTCTCTCAATGGAATTCGTCTCCTGACAGGTCGTCGAATTTCAACGATCGGCTCTTCGTCGTCGTCTGACTCCCCGTCATTGCTGAGATCCTCGTTGTCGTCGTCTGATATCTCTCGTAGATGTGCCTCTCTATGCGGTCTCAAATTCCTCGAATTTGCCGCGCACACTATCTGTCCGTTTAAATTTTCAATCAGGTATGCGTTTGGCCTAATCACGCTTCTGATGCGATACGGGCCTACATATATGGGATAGAGTTTTCCGATACGGTTTTTGCTCGCATCGGACACTCTGTGCTCCTTTACCCATACCAATTGTCCCTCTTGATAATCAGCTGTTCCGTGTTTATCAGCCTGCAATTTACGTTTCTGCGCTGCTTCGGCTAACTTCTGCCTGGCTGCTTCGATCTTCTGCTCCCACGTGACGTCCTCGTCGTCCAAGGGGATGAGTGCTGGATCAATCGCCAAATGTCTAATCTTGCCATCATGCAGCTCGCATGGTGTAAAGCCGGTTGACGAATGTGTGGTTTTGTTTATAACCTTTTCCGCCCGACTTACAATCCTGTGCCAAGCCTGATGACGGTGACTGCTATACGCTCGCATTAGTCTACCTAATTCGCGCATGACCCTTTCTACCGGGTTTGACTGAGGATTATACGGCGTGGTTCTACGTATCTCGAAACCTCTTTCAAACGCGAATCGTTCCCATCTACGGGTTAGAAATTGTCCCGCATTGTCTGTTAAGATAGTTTTCGGTACGCCTATTTCTGCGAAAAAATTACCTAGCTTGTCGATTATCGAATCTAAATTTTGTCCGTTCATCGGATATAACTTAACGTACTTTGAAAATTGGTCCATTACGACCAAAACGTATCTATATCCCTCTTGTGTTCGAGGTAAAGGTCCGAATAAATCAATCGATAATGTATCTCCCGGTGCATCGGGTAATTGATAGTATTGAGTACCCACGACTGCTCGTGTGTAAAACTTGGTCGCTTGACATGTCATACAAGACGCTACTACGTCTCTAGCTACACGCGCAAAATTATGTCCATGAAAATATCTCTTTAAGAAATCTAATACTTTATCCGTACCGAAATGTACAAGTAATTCGTGTGTTAATTTCGCGATTATCCATGTGACTCTACGCGGTAATACGATTCTATCTCCTACCGGATATTTAATTCTCAAAATACCATCTCTTTCATAAATCTGTTCTGGGTGATCTATGGCTGCTTGCTGAAGTTCCTCGTCAACTTGTTGAGCTTCTCTGATCACTCGAATCCATTTTGTCGTATCCGTGCCTTGTCTGGCATTCTGGATCATTGCTATGTGTTTTTCATCTGGAGTTGTTAATCGTTGTCGGGAAAGTGTATCCGCTATTACGTTTTCTTTTCCTGGCAAGTGTTCGATCTCCAATTCGAACTCCTGCAAGAATGCGAACCATCTTGCGATTCGTCCGTTATTCTGCACACAAGTTCCCAGAAATTTTAATGCTTGATGATCTGTATGAACTTTGATATGTCGTCCTAGCAACAACGTGTACCATTTCCTTAACGCCCATACGAGCGCTAGGCACTCTAATTCTGTAATTGTATAATTTATTTCTGCTCCTTTCAAGCTTCTGCTCGCATATGCCACTGTTTGTTTCTCTTCCGAGCCATCTTTATACTGATATAGTCTGGCTCCAAGACCTGTTCTGGCCGCATCTACAAAAATTCCAAACTTATATCCTCGTCTGATCAGATATAGGTCTGGTGCCTCTTGAAAAGCTACTTTGATTTCATTGAACGCTGTTTGATGCTCGTTGGTCCATGTGAATTTTTGACCTTTTTTAAGCATTCCTTCCAATGGTCTGGTTAGTCTAGCGAGATTTTTAATGAATCTCCGGTCCCAATTGACCAATCCTAAAAAAAATTGTACATCCTTTTTTCTTCTAGGTTTCTCAAAACTTGCAACTGTCGCTCTAGTTTCTTCGTTAATCTCAGCCTTTATTTCGCTGAATGTATGTCCAAGGAATTTTATTTCTTCCTGTAGGAATTCACATTTCTCTCTATTTAATTTGAATCCAACGTTTTCTAATCTTGTTAAGACCCAATCTATGTGATATAAATGCTCTTCTAAGGTTTCGGATGCAATCATGACGTCATCTAAATAAATTGTCGTAAACTCGTTAACTCCGAGTCTATCGCTCTGGTAAACGACGCTCCTGCAGTTTTCAATCCAAATGGCATTCTTCTGAAAACATATGTCTGTCCCTCGAATAGGAATCCTGTGAACTGTTGAGAATTTTTTTCCAACGGTATTTGCCAAAAAGCATTGGTGATATCTAGCGTGGTAAAATACTTTTTCTTGCCTATACGCCTAAATACATCTTCGATCGTCGGAGGCTGTGCATGGTCGTTCGTCATGTGTTTATTTAATTCTCGTGCGTCGAGACACAAACGAATATTCCCATTTTTTTTAATCACTACCACCAACGGATTTACGTATTGCGTGGCTCTCTTAGTGATAATACCTTTCTGCTCTAACTCACCTATGTACTCTCTCACACGTTCCATATGGACTTCTGGAATAGGATAAGTCTTTTTCTTGAATGGTTTATTTATGCACATTTCAATCTTGTGCTCATAATGTTTCACCTTGCCGATTTTTCCATCGAACATTTTTTCATGTTCGTCTAGAATCTCTTGTAGCTTTCCTTCTGCCTCGTCTTTACGGATCACATGTATCGCTATTTCTGGATCCATGGCTTTACGGAATTTAATGTCGATCTCTTCATCGCACGCTAACAGCATTCGATATTTGACAAGAAAATCGATTCCAAGTACCACGTCATAGGCTAAATTTTCTACAATGAAAAACTCGTGAGAATAATTTTCCTCTTTATATTGGAAAATCAATCGCGCTTTCTGTGCGACTGTTGAGCCTCGTTCAGCGAAAGCTCCTCTCAATCTAAATCTCTTTATTGGGAGAACTTCCATCGGAACACCGTTCTCCTCCAATTGTTTGTGAAAAACTTTAGTGATAGCAGTGATTTGCGCACCAGTATCTATTAACGCTTTCGTTATACAAGTGCCAAATCTCATCTGAATCATAGGCACGTCCGCCTCTTTCAAATTTTTCGATTGAGCTTGTCTTAGATCTTCGTCCAGATCTTCAATTATCTCCTTAGTTCTGATTATATTAATCGGATTTTCCTTATTACATTTTCCGAGTTCGCGTGTAAGAGCACAGCAGTTTTTCTCCATCTCCTCCGATGTTGTGCTGACTGCGTCTTCGTTCGCGTTTTCTTCCGTTTTCGCCGTTATCGCAGCTACCTTTCTCGCTCGATTTTCCGGCTTTTCAAATTTCTTCTTGTATTCGGGCTTTTCATACTCCCGTTTCTTATACTTGTCATTTTCGCGTACATATCGCGTTACCTTTGCTTTGCCGTCCGCATCGTCGCTATCTGGCATCTCAACTATGTCTACGCCATTTTTCCGCCTCGCCTCTGGCGATTCCGTTTTCCGCCATGATTTCGACTTGTTGTACGACGAATACTTCGTCGAGTCCCTTTTAGCGAAATTATTGTAACGGTCGTCCTTTCGTCTGGCTCCAGCGTTAGTTTGGCCATAGCTTCTATCTTCACGCTGATTGGTTGAACGATTTTGCGGTTTATCTTGCGGCTTTCGAGCTTCGTTACGCATTTTTCGCGTTTCTCGCTCATTTTCGACAGTATCTAGCATAGATATCATGTCGTTTACACTTTTGACAACAGAAGGTCTCAATTCCTTTGCAACGTCTGAGTCAAAATGTTCCCGTACCGTTTGGACTATCTCCTCGTCCGTCATTGGTGGGATTAAAGTTTTTGCTTGTCGAGCAATATTTAACGCATATTCCGTCATGGACATTGCTCCTGGCTTATATTTGCCAAAATAGACCCTTTGTCTGAATCTCATCTGAGCCTGACAATTCCAAAAGTGATTTTTGAATAATCGTTTCATCTCGTGAATGTCATCGGCTATTTGGAGCTCGTGCCACTGGCTTGCTGCCCCTCTCATACATCGACCGAAATAAAAGAGTTGCTCCTCTTCGGTGACGTTTTCGTAGTTCGCTAGCTTTTCGAATTTCTCTATGAACCTTATCGGATTCTGTTTGTCCGTTTTCCCGGAATACGTCAACTCGTCGAACGGATTCTTTATCCATCCACCTCTAAGAAGTCGAGCTTGCATTGGGACTAATTGCAGCGCGGCTTCGGCCGCTCTCCCGCCGGCGTACGCTCGCTCATCTATTGTTGTCGCGTCGAATAAGTTCGGCGGTAGATCGCGATTCGTATTATTTGATGCGACGGAATTACGACGCTCGCGCATCTGTGTCCTCAGTTGCTCTAACTCGCTTGACAATAGTTGAATTTGATCCAACATCTGTCTTCTTTCCTCATTAAACGCCTCATCGGCAGCTCGTTCGCGACTCAAATTGATTGCAAAAGCATTTCCGTCATTATCGACGTTGAGTAAATTTTCATCCCGCGCCCTATTTGGAAACACGGGTATGTCCTCTTGTTCGCGAACATCGGTACGCAATGCTTCTTGCGATCGCATGTGTTGCGCGATTGGACTTCGCCCTACGGTCGCCATTCTGTCGACTCGAGGTACGCACTCTTTTCTTACACGGCCTCCCCTTTTGGGACCTATTTTGCCGCTTAATTTCGCTTTCGCAAATCTACGTATCGATATACCCTATAACCGTGATTTTAGCAAATTTGCATATAAAAAAAAATTTTCGAAACGTCCGTACGCCTAATTACGCGATTTTGTACACCGTTCATCAATCGGATTCGCGCTTTCTAATTACGCACGTTTTTTAGTATGACGCATCTACTCATCCTATGGCTACGCACTTACGCGCTTACGTCTTGCGGCTATTTTTCGGGCATTTCGAATACGACTTTACTGAACGTGACCGCAATTCGCTTTTTGTCACTCTTAATGCACGCTTGTACGCCTTTACGCGTTGCGCGCTATTTCACGCACCTCGTTCTCGCTACGTCCATAGACGTACGAAGTTACGTTTTCGGCGGAATTTCCCTACGACACGTCTTTACGCTACGCGTTACGCACCGTATCATTCGCGCCACTTCTAATTAACTCTCGGGTACCTAAGTATCCGAATACCTGCACTCTATGTTCCTTAAGATCCGTTTTCCACGTGTTACGCGTTACGACTCCTATCACGCCCGTTGCCCTTTTTTAAGAAATTCTACGAATTCGAGAACGGGACGATGATTGTTATAAGGATCGCTTATGACTTGCGCGCCTACGCATTCGGAATCTTCCTATATGGTCGCCATTTTGCACTAGCGCCATTCAGCGTTTAGCCAATACGAGAACGTGACAGGCAATTCTACTTCTTAAGACTCTACGCTACGACAGTATGCGTTTTACAAATCTTCTGGGTTATGCACTTTCAGTGCATGCGATTTCGCTTAATCGCTTTTGACGATATATTCTAACACTCCTATAGAGAATTTAACGCTACGCGTTTCACTACGGTCGCCATTTCGGCTAATATCGAAATGGTTTTTCTACGACTCGTTTAAGTTTACGCGTTACGCGTCCTGTGTCACTATCGACACCTAGCTTTGTATGCATATATGCAGACGTGACAGGCAATATTCTTACTACACGTTAATAGTATGCAAGACCGTACGTTACGCGTTTTGACAAAGTCGCCATTTTGGGTTCGTTCAAAAAATGAAAACGCGACATACGACTCTCTTACGCTAATACATCCGCGCATTACGTATCCTATGTCACGATCGCTAATTCGCGTTTAATGCGAAATAGGAACATGACAGGCATTAATTTTATAAGCCTCTTTTATGCAAGACCGCACGCAACGGTCCTGTCACGGTCGCCATTTCGGCTTATAGACGAAATGAGTGAGCGTGACAGACCCTATCTATCCTAAGCGCTTTTATGCACTTCGCGGCTCAACGATCCTGTCACGGTCGCCATTTAGCGTTTAAACTGGCTTGGTCCTACGCTACGTCACGGCTTAGTCGAGTAAGCTTTTTTACGATATAGCGCTCGCAAACCAGGCTAAGTGTCACCGCACTGACCGTGGGGGTTTTCTCGGTGACTTGCAGGTTCTCACGTGTATTGCGCAGCCGTGCACTACGCTTTTCGTGGCTTTAAGACTGTAACCGGACAGCTATAACACTCCCGTCCTAACCGAACGTTAGCTAACCTTGAACAATCAAACTATTCAATTTAGGCACTCTGCGTCGGGCGGAAGGCTATTTTACCACAATTAATCTCGATAATATTCGAACTTCGCAAAATTATCGGTCGCCACTCGGTTTTACCTAAACCCGCCGAGAAGGTAAGTAAATCGACAGACCTTTAGCCGTCTTCTATTAATCTCTGCTTTTTATGTTTCAGGAACACCCCGGATGCTGGCTGGACCCCGCTGACCACTGGATCGCCGGAACGTCGCTGGATCGCCGCCGCCGTCGATGGATCGCCTCCACCAAAGGATCGCCGCCGTCGCTGGATCGCCGGAACGTCGTTGGACAGGGATTTACTACGGTCGCCGTATCAACCAATAGGATTCCAGGAAAGTGTAACGCAGGATATCAATAACTTTCACAAGCACTTTGCTCTGCTTTTAACACTGAATTTATTCTGTTTCAGGTTACACAATATGGCCGTGTGCACTCGCACTCACAAAATGGCCGCGCGACGCCATCTTGGCATGACTCGCACTTCGCGTAGATTCTACGTCGTACGCAATCTTAATTACTCGCAAACGCGATTATTTATTGTTCTCTTGTCGGATTTAACACTTAATAATGCCGGCGCTCGTATCGATCGCGGATTACGACCGGTTTTCATGGAACTGCACAAGTTCGCCCAATCGGATATCGTCGCGTGGTTTTATCGATCGACGCTTGAATTTGTTAATGTTCACGACTGAGAATTAACGGCTCGCGTTAACAATTACGAATGTTCACTCGTATACGACACTGCACGTCGCTCGCGGGTTATCTCCGATTTTTTCTGAGATATCTCTTACAACGGATATGGACGTTGAGACTCTCTCGGATGACGGTCCCGTTATCGGTATTAACCGAATTATTCACTTTGCGTTACCAATTAACGACTTCGCGTGCTTAGCGGTATCGCTCACCGCGCACTTAGCAATCTCGGTTGGCCTTGAGCCTCACGGCACGCACGCACGTTAAGAGAGCTCCCGAGAAAGAGTTAATCAATAATTGATTATGAATTCTGGTAATTAATACCCCTTTTGCGTTAATTAACACGATTTTAACCACCAACGGGATAACGCGTCGCTCGCGGGTTAATCTCGGTTTTAATGAGCCTCGTGCTCCCGGATAAGTCCTCACTGGCGTTTTACTCACACGTATCACCGTTTAAATTATCGCTTTATTTATAACGACTTATGTTAATCAGCGGGATTACGCTCCGCTCGCGGGTTAACTCCGGTTTTAGAAGAGCCTCATACGATACGTCCGCACGATACGAGGGCTCCCGGTGAAAGACCTCGAGTCCCGCTCCGTAACGGCGCAAGCGAGACTTCGCGCATGCGCAGTGCTGCCAGCCCTCCTATCTGGCTGACGCAATATTTTCGCTCGCGTCGTCATTCACGCGAAAATAGCGTGATATGGAAAATTCCGGAACACATGTTATTTATTTGACGCGCGATAACCGTTTTAGCCGATAATTCCCGAATTTTCCATGTACAATGTCATTTTGCTGAAATTTGACGATTGTGTATAAACATCTGCAAATTTACTTGCAAACGCTTATTTTACGCTCGCCCGTCGATCTCACGGCCGTATATATCCGATCGCGCCCCTAAGTGCATCGGAAGCCTATTTTTCGCATCGCGCATGCGCCGACGCATATCTCGCGATGCAGCGGCTCTATCGCAACGCGGAAGTCTCCGTCGTGTTTCCCGATGCCGATTTAGCCGGAAATGATCCGATTTGACTCTCTCTGCCGTTTTCCGGCCGATATCGCCCGCAAACGTCCCTAGGGACTTAATTGGGCCAATCGCGTTACAGGATGTTCGGGAAAGACGTCGTTGACCGATTTCCGCTTTTAGCCGTCGGATCTTATGGGAATTACGCTCAATTCGCGTAATTCGATGCGTTTGTCGCTCCGAGACGCTTATTGCTCGAAACGACCAATCAGATGGCGAGTTTGCCTATTTTCGTCGTTTGACCACCGAGAGTGTCCCTTTCGCCGTTAATCGGCCATCTTTGGTCCCACTTGACCGATCTGACGTCAAAACTCGCGTTTCTTCGCTCGAATCTCGAGATTCGCCTTCCGGCCCCCTGATTGGCTGAAATCGCTTCCCGGTGTTCCCGGCTAGCATTTAACGTGAATTTACGCTAATTCAATTGATATCGTGCCAATTCGATTACTATTGGCTCGCGGAATCGTTAAATGTCATTAATACTGATTTTCCGCGTGATCGACAAGTTGGCTCAACTCTGATTGGCTATTTCTTGTAACTCGTACAATGTTCGCTTTTCCGCGGTTCTCTGCATATGTGGGCCTCGTGTACCTGAAAATAACTTAACCTACTAACAAATCTTTCCGTTTTCCTCGCCTATTATCCATTTATCGATGGAATCGGATTTATCGAATGTACACTCTTTATGTTATACAAAATCTTTATTCTTAGGAACTACGTTGTACATTTAGGCCTTTTATTGCTCTAGCCCGCTTTACGTATGTCCTTACAACTAATAACATTTTAGTCCGCTGGGACAAGGGGTACACTTTTTAGGCAAAAAAAAAATGAAAAATCTATTTCTTTTAAATAAAAATAAAACTATATTCTAATGGGTGTCACGGAGGGCATTGGGCGGCGTCCTCTTCTTCTCGTACGACGATCTCGCCGTCCGTCGTCAGCCTGATTGTCGCCGGCTGGTCCTGTCGTGGCTGTTCAGCCACCCTTTGCAACACGACCCTTGGGCCTTGCGTCGCCTCTCGTTGACTCTCCGTCGGGCCCGGCGTCGTCTGGCTGGCTCCTCCGCTCTCCCGAGGTTCCTCTCGAGACGGTGCAGTCGGCGGATCTCCCGTCGGCTGCAAGCTAACCCAGAACAATCAGTCTAGTTAATTTTGGCACTTTACGTCGGGCGGAAGGCTATTTAACCACATATACTCTCGATAATATTCGAACTTCGCAAAATTATCGGTCGCCACTCGGTTTCACCTATACCCGCCGAGAAGGTAAGTAAATCGACAGACCTTTAGCCGTCTTGAATTAATCTCTGCTCTTTATGTTTCAGGAACACCTCGGATGCTGGATGGACCCCGCTGACCACTGGATCGCCGGAACGTCGCTGGATCGCCGCCGCCGTCGTTGGATCGCCACCACCAAGGGATCGCCGTCGTCGCTGGATCGCCGGAACGTCGTTGGACAGGGACTTATAACGGTCGCCGCATCAACCAATAGGATTCCAGGAAAGTATCACACAGGATATTAATAACTGTCACAAGCACTTTGCTTTGCTTTTAACACTGAATTTATTCTATTTCAGGTTACACAAAATGGCCGTGTGCATTCGCACTCACAAAATGGCCGCGCGACGCCATCTTGGCATGACTCGCACTTCGCGTAGATTTTACGTCGTACGCAATGTTAATTACTCGCAAACGCGATAATTTAGTGTTCTCTGGTCGGATATAACAATTAATGATGCGTGCGCGCGTATCGATCGCGGATTACGACCGGTTTTCATGGAACTGCACGAGTTCGCCCAATCGGATATCGTCGCGTGGTTTTATCGATCGCCGCTCGAATTTGTTAATGTTCACGACTGAGAATTAACGGCTCGCGTTAACAATTACGAATGTTCACTCGTATACGACATTGCACGTCGCTCGCGGGTTATCTCCGATTTTTTATGAGATATCTCTTACAATGGATGCGTATATCGAGATTCTCTCGGATGACGGTCCCGTTTCGGTAATTAACCGAATTACACAACTTGCGTTAACAATTAACGACTTCGCGTACTTGGCGGTATCACTCGCCTCGCACTAATTGATCTCGGTTGACCTTGAGCCTCACGGCACACACGCACGTTACGAGAGCTCCCGAGAATAGTTAATCAGTATTCTGATTATTAATTTCGGTAATTAATACCGCTTTGCGTTAATTAACACGAATTTAACCACTAACGGGATAACGCGTCGCTCTCGGTTGATCTCGGTTTTAATGAGCCACTTGCTCCCGGAAAAGACCTTATCTGCGATTTTAATCGCGTATCTCCGTTTAATCACTCGCGTAATTATAACGACTTTTATTAATTAGCGGGATTACGCTCCGCTAGCGGGTTAACACCGGTTTTAGATGAGCCTCGTGTGACACGTCCGCACATCACGATGGCTCCCGGAGAAAGACCCTATTTCGTTAACACTTGCGTTAACACTTTATCTTTACTCGCGTTATTAGAACGACTTATAGCAAATAGCGGGATTACGCTCCGCCAGCGGGTTAACACCAGTTTTATACGAGCCTCTCACGACACGTCCGCACGTCATGAAGGCTCCCGGGGAAAGACCCTAATTCTCGCATCGTCACGTCGCAAGCTGGGAACCGCGCGCATGCGCAGTGTTGCCAGCCATCACTCCTGGCTGACAAAATATTTTGCTCGCGTCGTTACGCACGCGAAAACAACGTGACATGGAAAATTCCGGAACGCTCGTTATTTATTTGACGCGCAATAACCGATTTAATCGATAATTCCCGAATTTTCCATTTACAATGCCTGTTTGTCGAAATTCGACAATTATGAATAAACATCTGCAAATTGACTTGCAAACGCTTATTTTACGCTCGCCTATCACTCCTACGGTCGCATATATCCGCTCGCGTCTCTGGATGCACCAGAAACCTGTTTTTCGCATCGCGCATGCGCCGACGCGTATCTCGCGATGCAACGGCTCTACGGTGACGCGGAAGTCTCCGTCGTGTTTCCCGATGCCGATTTAGCCGGAAATAATCCGTTTTGACTCGCTCTGCCGTTTTCCGGCCGATATCGCCCGAAAGTGTCCCTAGGGACCTGATCGGACCAATCGCGTTACAGGATGCTCGGGAAAGACGTCGTTGACCGATTTCCGCTTCTGACCGTCGGATTTTGCCATAATTACGCTAGATCTGCGTAATTCTACTCGATTATCGCTTCGAGTCGTTCATCGCTCGAAATGACCAATCAGATGGCGAGTTTGCCTATTCCCGTCATTCTACCATCTAGATCGTTCTTTTTGCTCTTATTCGGCCATCTTTGATCCCACTTGACCGATCCAATGCCAAAACTCGCGTTTCTCCACGGAATTCCCGAAATTCGCCTTCCGGCCACCGGATTGGCTGAAATCGCTCTTCGGTGTTCCCGGATCGCGTTTCAAGTGAATTTACGCTATTTCGATTAATATTAAGCCAATTCGATCATTATTGGCCCGCGGAATCATTAAATGTCATTTATAACGATTTTCAGCGGTATCGTCAAGTTGGCTCGACTCTGATTGGCCAAAATTGCTCTACGGACTCTCCGGGCGGTTTTGACGTTAAATTTACGTTAATTCGATCTCAATCAACTTAACTCGGCCATGGGTGGGCCGCAAAACCATTTAATTGCGTTAATTGTGGATTTCCGCGACAAGCAATCTGGCTCGTTCTCTGATTGGCTGTTTCGCCAAACTCTTACAGTCTTCGAATTTTCGCGGTTTTCTGCATACGTGGGCCTCGTGTACCTGAAAATAACTTAGTCTAAGCGCAAATCTTTTCGCGTATTCCACTTATCGTCCATTTGTCGTCGGAATCGCATTTATCGAATGTACTTAGGTTTTCGCATATAAATCTTTATTCTTAAGACTAAGATACATCTTTGGTTCCTTATTCGCGTCTCTTAATACCTAATTACATGTTAGTGCGCTAGGGCGTGGGGTACAAAATTAAATAACTCAAAATAGAAAATCTATCAAACACACAAAAAAAAAAATATAAAATAATATCCCTGTAATGGATTCTATTTTAACGGGGTTTTCGGAGGGCATTGGGCGGCGTCCTCTTGCTCGATGGTGATCGCGCCGTCCGCGCTCAGCTTAAGGATGAGTGGCTGACCCTGTTGTGGCAGTTCCGCCACCCGCTGAAGCACGACCCTGGGGCCCTGCGGTGACTCCTGGCGGACCTCCGTCTGGCCCGGTGTCGTTTCGCTGGCTCCTCCGCTCGCCTGTTGGTCCCTTTGAGACGGTGCAGTCGGCGTGTCTCCCGTCGGCTGCAAGCTAACCCAGAACAATCAATCTAGTTAATTTTGGCACTTTACGTCGGGCGGAAGGCTATTTAACCACATATACTCTCGATAATATTCGAACTTCGCAAAATTATCGGTCGCCACTCGGTTTTACCTAAACCCGCCGAGAAGGTAAGTAAATCGACAGACCTTTAGCCGTCTTGAATTAATTTCTCCTTTTTATGTTTCAGGAACACCTCGGATGCTGACTGGACCCCGCTGACCACTGGATCGCCGGAACGTCGCTGGATCGCCGCCGCCGTCAATGAATCGCCGCCACCGATGGATCGCCGCCGTCACTGGATCGCCGGAACGTCGTTGGACAGGGATTTATAACGGTCGCCGCATCAACCAATAGGATTCCAGGAAAGTATCACACAGGATATTAATAACTGTCACAAGCACTTTGCTCTGCTTTTAACACTGAATTTATTCTATTTCAGGTTACACAAAATGGCCGTGTGCATTCGCACTCACAAAATGGCCGCGCGACGCCATCTTGGCATGACTCGCACTTCGCGTAGATTTTACGTCGTACGCAATGTTAATTACTCGCAAACGCGATAATTTAGTGTTCTCTGGTCGGATATAACAATTAATGATACGTGCGCGCGTATCGATCGCGGATTACGACCGGTTTTCATGGAACTGCACGAGTTCGCCCAATCGGGTATCGCCGCGTGGTTTTATCGATCGCTGCTCGGATTTGTTAATGTTCACGACTGAGAATTAACGGCTCGTATTAACAATTACGAATGTTCACTCGTATACGACATTGCACGTCGCTCGCGGGTTATCTCCGATTTTTTATGAGATATCTCTTACAACGAATGCGTATATCGAGATTCTCTCGGATGACGGTCCCGTTTCGGTAATTAACCGAATTATTCGATTTGCGTTAACAATTAACGACTTTACGTACTCGGCGGTATCGCTCGCCTCGCACTAAGTGATCTCGGTTGGCCTTGAGCCTCACGGCACACACGCACGTTACGAGAGCTTCCGAGAAATGTTAATCAGTATTCTGATTATTAATTTCGGTAATTAATACCACTTTGCGTTAATTAACACGATTTTAACCACTAACGTGATAACGCGTCGCTCTCGGTTAATCTCGGTTTTAATGAGCCACTTGCTCCCGGAAAAGACCTTATCTGCGATTTTAATCGCGTATCTCCGTTTAATCACTCGCGTAATTATAACGACTTTTATTAATTAGCGGGATTACGCTCCGCTAGCGGGTTAACACCGGTTTTAGATGAGCCTCGTGTGACACGTCCGCACATCACGATGGCTCCCGGAGAAAGACGTCGATTCTCGCATCGTCACGTCGCAAGCTGGGAACCGCGCGCATGCGCAGTGTTGCCAGCCATCACCCCTGGCTGACATAATATTTTGCTCGCGTCGTCACGCACGCGAAAACAACGTGATATGGAAAATTCCGGAACGCTCACTATTTATTTGACGCGCAATAACCGATTTAATCGATAATTCCCGAATTTTCCATTTACAATGCCAGTTTGTCGAAATTCGACAATTATGAATAAACATTTGCAAATTTGCTTGCAAACGCTTAATTGACGCTCGCCTATCAATCCTACGGTCGCATATATGCGCTCGCATCTCTGAATGCACCAGAAGCCTGTTTTTCGTATCGCGCATGCGCCGACGCATATCTCGCGATGCAACGGCTCTACGGTGACGCAAAAGTCTCCGTCGTGTTTCCCGATGCCGATTTAGCCGGAAATAATCCGTTTTGACTCGCTCTGCCGTTTTCCGGCCGATATCGCCCGCCAATGTCCCTAGGGACTTGATCGGACCAATCGCGTAACAGGATGCTCGGGAAAGACGTCGTTGACCGATTTCCGGTTCTGACCGTCGGATTTTGCCGTAATTACGCTAGATCCGCTTAATCCTACACGATTATCGCTCCGAGACGCTCATCGCTCGAATCGACCAATCAGATGGCGAGTTTGCCTATTTCCGTCGTTCGACCACCTAGATCGTTCTTTTTGCTTATATTCAGCCTTCTTTGATCCCTCTTGACCGATCCAATGCCAAAACTCGCGTTTCTCCACGGAATTCTCGAAATTCGCCTTCCGGCCACCGGATTGGCTGAAATCACCTTTCGGTGTTCCCGGATCGCGTTTCAAGTGCATTTACGCTATATCGACTAATATCGTGCCAATTTGATCATTGTTGGCCCGCGGAATCTTTAAATGTCATTTATAATGATTTTCAGCGATCTCGTCAAGTTGGCTCATCGCTGATTGGCCAAAATTGCTCCACGGACTCTCCGGGCGGTTTTGACGTTGACATTACGTTAATTCGATCTCGATCAACTTAACTCGGCCATCGTTGGGCCGCAAAACCATTTAATTGCGTTAAATGTGAATTTCCGCGATAAGCAGTATGGCTCGTTCTCTGATTGGCTGTTTCGCCAAACTCATACAATCTTCGAATTTTCGCGGTTTTCTGCATACGTGGGCCTCGTGTACCTGAAAATAACTTAATCTAAGCGCAAATCTCTTCGCTAGAGTTCGATTCCTATCTGTTTGCTCGCGGAATCGGATTATCGAATGTATTCGTGTTTTCTTATACAAACTCTTTATTCTTAAGACTAGATACAAAAAAGGAAAGCTTAGACGCTTAGCTCTAATATAGCACGCTCTTCGCGCGTATCTTAACCTATAAGAACATCTTAGTCCGCTGGGACAAAGGGTACATGGTTGTGCAAACAAAGAAAATAAATAAACTAAAAGAAATCACAAAAGATATCGATTATTCGTTAATCTACTACTGTAACGGGTTAGTTGGAGGGCATTGGGCGGCGTCCTCTTCCTCTCCTGCGACGAGCTCTCCGTCCGCTGTCAGCCTGATTGTCAACGGCTGTTCCTGTCGTGGCTGCTCTGCCACTCGTTGCAATATCACTCTGGGGCCTTCTGCCGGCTCCCTGCGTACGTCCCCTTGGCTCGTGGCCGCCTGGCTGGCTCCTCCGCTCGCCCTTTGGTCCACTCGAGGCGGTGCAGTCGGCGTGTCTCCCGTCGGCTGCAACCTAACGTGCCCGGTTACAACCTCACCCAGGCCGTGTTAAGGCCGTTCGGTCCCCTCCTAAGCGGCCCGACCTGCACCTGAGCCGGCAGGCAACCGCCGGCCCCGGCGACAGCGGCCGCCATCTCCTCCGCCGAGATGGAGTCTTCCACATCCAGGACCCGGAACTCCCCGGTCTTCACGGGCCTGGACACCTTGACGCCCTCGCGTCCGGCAAACAGCGCCGCCATGCGTTCGGCTAACGCGTCCGCCTTGGCTGCGCTTTCCGCCCCTGGGACCTCGATCAAGAGGGCCCCGGTCTGCGCCCTCCTCGGCCTGAGGCTGCCCTCAATCCCCAATTCGCTGAGGGAGATTTTGCTACGGGCCTCCCTCATCAGGTTCTCGTAATCTCCCCCAGCGCTGGTGAGGGTCACCGCCGCGGTGCGCGGCGGCTTCCTCTTGCCGGCTTTGCGCCCTTTGGCGGTTTTGGCCGGGCCAGGCGCGACGGTCTGTGCGCCCTTGGCGGCGCCTTGCCGGGTGGGGCCTTTATTGCCCCCGGCGATCTTGCCCGTCGCAGCCGCCGTCTGTCTCCGGCCCGCTCTCCTCCTCCCCGCCGCCGTCGCCCAAGTATCGGGCCCAACGGCGGCGTCCGCGGAGGAGGCAGTGCCAGCACGAGTGTCGGACTGCGCCCTCCCCGCGGGACCCGGACCCTTAACACGCGGATCCCTGGCCCCGCCACTGGTACCGCCGGCAACGGCAGTGGCAGCGGCGGCAGCGACAACGGCTCCTCCTCCCCTGGCCGTTGCCGCTTTTTCAGGCTTCGCCTTTTTCTTCTTTCCCTTGCCCTTGGCAGGGGTTTCCGGTCGTTTCGAGTTTGCCGTCTCCCCGGCTCCTGCCAATGCCCCACGGGCAACATCTTTCTTCGAGGGGGGGAGTGTTGCACCAAACTTTCCCCCCATCGGGCCGAGGCTACGCGGGACCACCTGCCCCATCCTCTCCATCCATTCGGAGAGCATCGCCCTCATTTGGCTGGTGACCTTGAGGGTGATCCTCTCCTCGACAGACTGCTCGCTGGGCGAGGCTCGCATCGGCGGGACCGCCTCGTCCAGCAGGGCCGGCCCCCTCCCTCCCAGGGAGGGTCTGTACGCGGGTGGCATACCATCCCTCTGGATGGCGGCCAGCACCTCCATCCTCCTCGTCTCCACCGTCTCCTCCACCGTTTCTACCTCCATTTCGGAGGAGGAGGAGGCGAGCGGGACGGGCTTGGTCTTCGCCCTCCTCCCACGCGCCCCCACCGCGGGCGAGCCAGGGTGAGCGCTGGGCGGGACGGAAGGCGGCTCGGCGTCCACCTCCATGGGCGTTTCCACTCGGGAGCGCTGGATGCCCTCGACCAGCGCCCGCAGCCCGCGGTTATCCTCCCTTAAGGACGCGACTTGTTCTCGGAGCACCTCAAGCTCCACGTCTCTGGCCGCGTCCTTCTCCTGGCCCATCCGCTGGATCAATTGCGTTGCCGTGATCGTGGCAGCCGCGCTATTGAGATGGCCCTTATCGGTCCCCTTAAGGCTGACCGCCGTGGTACAGACTTTATCGATGGTTCTGATCTCATCGAGAATCCTTCCAGTGAGGTTGTAACCGGGCACGTTAGGTCACGCGTGATACGACTCATTCATCAATATCTCCGAAAATGTAGAAAATTCGTGAAACACGGTCGCCACTCGATTTTACCCGTCAAATCGAGAAAGGTAAGTATACAACTAACCGTATCTGTCGACTAATTCCTTTTTTTCTCCGTTTCAGGTACTCCGGACTGCTGCTGCTGCTGGCCGCTCTCAATCGTCGTCGCTGGATCTTCACGCGTGGAAGCCGCTTCTACCAACGATGGATGGACCTCGCTCGCATCGGATGGACCCTCAGGATCGTCGCAGAATCTCAGGTAAGTATCGTATATCGTAAGCTTGTATCGCAAGCTAAGTGCATTTACTCGCACTGGAATTTCTTTATTTCGCAGGAATATCGCGTCTACGAAGTATCTCCCGCTTGGAAGGTGACTCAGGATCGGCCACAGGATATCGTCAAATGAATTTGTACACTCAGGATATCACTTTAATAACAATGCATTTATTCATGTATATTTGAATAAACAGTCATTACATTTCGATTCACAGTGATTTTCCTATCACCCGCGGTGTCGCGTCGTGATCGTTAGTTACAGTTCGCTCGTGGTGCATAAATCGCGTTAACTCGGAATAAATCGTCCAACTATCCGCAACACGGGTATCACCGGTTGTCACGAGAATACACAGTATCCTCCCGTATGACTGTCCTTGGTTTCGTACACGGATGTCGAAATCGGAAAATTTCACAAGTGTCGCTCACACACACGATTCGCGAATAATTGTCGGATATCGCACGGTATGTCGGACCCGCGGTTGTATCAAGAGTCGTGTCATATACGATGAACGCTCTCCTGTCAGTCACTTATACTCGCTTCGCGTATATCTCGCACAATTTCGTAACGTCGCGAAATCCTATGATCTTCGCGGTCTGCCGGATATCGCTCCGTACGCGGGATCACCGGTTGTCATGAGAGCTATAACGGATACGTGTTGTCGGTACCAGCTCTCCCGATAGACTCCTCGAGTCTTCGCTGGTCGATGGGCGCGACCCCCACCTAGTGGGTATCCCCACTCTTGTTATTGCATCAGCCGTGACGTAGACATCGCCTGATCGTAACTACGCATCAAGTAAACATGTTCGACAAACACTCAGGAATTTTGTTTGTTCGCTCGTCATGTTTCTCGCTCGCCGGAAACTATCTCTTATACCGCTCGAACGCGTAATATAACTCGATTTTACGCGTTATACCCGAATATCGGATTATGTATGAATTTACTAATCTAGGCTATGCAGATCGCTCAGGCTTTGCATCCGCGCTGATGACTGTTCGCTGATTACGCATATATGATTAATTTTCAGCTCTGACATGTGTGCCAGGTTTTCGCGGCAACTTCGTCGGATTTTCACGGGACTGCGATATTAGCGTTACTCGGCATCTACTTATGCCCCTCGATATAACTTTTATTAACATCTTAACGGTTTAACATAACTTTCGGGCACAATCGACGGATCGATACGGGACAACGATATTGGGACTCGCAATGGGCTCGAAAAGGCATCCCTGGTGGTCCGTTCCCCGTAGATGGTCCTGGAGTCGAACTTCCGGCACATTCGTCGGAGGTCGACGGGAGTCGGTGCGCTGCACTCCTGGTGGCCCGTTGAGATGTGCGCACACGGTTGTTCCAGGGGAAGGTGTCCGTAGTGGGTGTTTCCGGCACCCAGGTCGGATCAGGGCGAAAGTCGCTAGATATGCTATTTAGGACCTTCGCAGACCATTCCCGATGGCCATTTGGTCGTACAAGGTGTGTGCCAAGATTTTCCGGCACATGACGCAAAATTCTAATTGACCATCAAATATCCCTTAATTAGCATCCGATTGACACGTTAACGACGTTAGTTTACTCGGACTATGCATGTGCCAAGATATCCCGGCACAAGCGTTCGACTTGGTCGTAATCGCTATCGCGGTGTTTGATGACGTCATAGTAACGCTCACTAGTCACCTCGTCGCGATATATTTCACGTGACTCGATTTCTCGGCACGATGCATCTACTCGGCTGCAACACGCTCGGACGCGTGTAAGAGTACGCGCTGACGCGCAATAACGCTGAATCATGGGGCTATCCCCTTATATCATATATAACATTGAGTCGTCTGAGCGACTCCGATCAACTCTCGGATCGTATCGATTCGCATGATCGATGGAAAATCAAAGAAACGGAAAAGGAAACATAAATAACTATTTATCGCCATGAGTGGCTTTTAATAATGATGGAATAACGAAAATATATCCTCAATCTAACGGCAGTCGGCCGTACAGTCTTGAAACGCGTACTCGTATCGTACGCCGGTACAAAATAATCTTAATATTTAGACTTACACACTAGTTATCCGAATGATCAATAAACGACGCAAAATTTGAACGCAAACGAAGAAGAAAGCAAATTTATAATAACGCAAATCCGCGAGATTGGACGTAAACGGAAAAGAAAAGAGGGACTGTTGTCCAATGCTCGGGTCTTCCCTTGCGAGATTACTCGCGCTGGGCATCCGCAATCTGAGTGGCGAGTAGCGTCTCCACCGCTACTGAGCACTCACGCGTCACGGTGGACGCCACGCTGGATTGGCTGCTCCCCCGTGATGCTCGCTCGGGCACCGCCGCTGGTGTGGTCGTCGCCGATGCAGTCTCCGGCTGCAAGGTCAGCCGTGGGCGCCATTTTAAGCTCCTCCATCATTTCCCTCTCCTTGACCTTGCGGTTTCTGGAGAGGGAAGGAGCCACTGTAGGGTCCGACAACTCCCTTATTCTCCTCTCTTCTTTCTCTTTCTCTTTTCTGGCGAGTCGGGCCTTCTTTAGCTTATAACGACCTGCCTTTTATATTAAACGCGGACTAGCTCGCTGGGTCAGGAGTTCAATAGGGTAGGTCCGGAGACAATAGACGCGAGCAATAGGCGAGTTAAAATATTAATAATAGTTTATTAAAAAAAATAACAAAAGTAGTGACTAGAGTTTGCAACGTGGATTTCCACTGTTTAGAATATAAGTTCGCAATTAACAAAGAATACTGGCGGAGTACTTCGGAGGCGCGGTGGCCCAGTACGGCGCGATATACGAAAAGAATATAATTATTATCGAAAGAGATTACCGGCGGGGTACTTCGGAGGCACGGAGGCCCAGTACGGTGCGACAAAATATTGCCGGAAAAGAATCTAACTATAATTACAGAGAATACCGGCGTGGTACTTCGGAGGCGCGGAGGCCCAGTACGGCGTGATCAAATATAGACGGAAAAGAATATAATTATAATTACAGAGAATACTACGGCGCGGCACGTGTCTTTAAATCCCGTACGTGGCTAGATACTGGTCCCGGTTTGCTACCGCGGGTTTAAATAACGTAGAGATACTGGCGGGTGTAGCGGCGTCGGGGACGTTTGGACGTACGGACCGGTCCGTCCCGATTCGCCAGGATGAGATGCGTCGGCGTCGAGAGCACTCGACCGAGACGGAGAGCTCTCCACCTCGGTTTTTCGCCTTCGCAGGTAAGGAAAGAAAGTCGTCGAAGGGAAAGCAGCAACGAGAGCACTCGTTCGTGGACAGAGAGCTCTCGACCACGATTACTGCTAATTGCTTTCAGGAACAGGACTGAGTGTCGATTTCGGCTTCTGGAGCGCCTTTTATACTGCGCGAGAACGTTATTTTACAGTCCCCACGGTGGGGGTTGACAGCAGCGCACACGTGTGTCAAGAGCGCGTGGCTGTAGCTGTCAGCGGCGCTCGGTCGTATTCGACGACGCTCGGGCCCCGTCGGCCTCGCACATGGGGCCGGTCGCGGCTGTCGTTGCGCTCGCGTTGTTCGGCGGCGCTCGGCGGCGCTCGGGCCCCGTCGGCCGCTGCGTCTCGAGCCGTTTTACGGCGAGATCGCTGTTTAAGTAATTAAAAATGGGTGGTGGGCGCATCGCGCCCACAGTTCCGCCCGGCGGGTGTTCGGCCGGGCGGTGTCCGACGGGTGTTAGCCGGAGTTACGATGCCTCTTCAGGGGTGCATCGTTACAAGCTCATACTCACCAGTGGAGATGAGCCTCCCCCTTCGGCCAGTTCCCTTCAGCCGAGCGTAATGCTCGCCGTCATTGGAGTCCGTGAAGACCGATGACTCCGACTTCTCAGAGGCACAAGACGGTCGCGAGTCGGCCGACCCGGACCTCACCCTGATGGGCTCGGGCCCAACCGCGACGGCGGGCACGGGTCCGATCCCTTCCATCACCTCGTTCATCGCCCCTTCCAGACTCCTGTGCAGTCTGTTCAATCTCTCCACACTAACCCGCGGAACGGGGGCGGCGAAGAGCGTGCTCCTACTTCCGTCTGAACCAGAGATGCCCCTCGGCGACGCGGGGGCGCTAACCGCCCGCTGATTCGAGGGGCATCTTACGCTTTTCGGCCCTCTGGCGGTCGACTTAACGGTCCGGGAGGACCCGCTCGCCTCTTTGCTGGCAGCCTTGAGGGCGCTGTGGGGACTTGCTTTCCCCATTGTCGCCTTAGCGACGTCGTTAGAGCTGCTGCCCTCACCCTTCCCTTGGGGCTGAGAAACCCCCTTCTTCGTTTCAACATTTTTGGTGACTACTTTTTTAGATTGGTGCATTTTCATTTTATAATTTAACTCCCCCAATCAATCTGTGTTCGTGTGTGTAGGTTTGTGCGTGTGTACACGGGCCCGCAAAGCCCCATACCAAGGGGTCCGGGAAACCCAAGAGCGTCGAGAGCGCGAAGGACAATGGCCTCGGCGGTGGCCCCCGCGAAGGCGAGCACGGTCCCGTCCGGTCACCAACCGGCAGTACTCGCCCCCGCGAGATTGTTCGCCCGCTGGTGGGGCAGCCAGGTCATGCTGGTTAGGCCGACCCGGGCCCCTGTACTATCGGGCGCCCAGGGAATGTCGACAAACCCTGTTTTACCGCTGTACCCTCTGCCACGACGCGCGCACGACAACCCAAGTCCCCGGAAGTCCCCGGCGGAAATCCGCGGACCCGATTGTTAGTGTAGAGTGTGGAGTGTAAATGTTTGTGTGTATGGTTTGATTTCGGGGTTTTCCTTCCCCTAGGCCGGTTGCTAAAGAGCTTGCCCGCCCCTCGCTGCTGCCTAAGCAGCCGAACCGTCCGAACCATGAATTGCCCGAGCGGTCCATCATCCCAGGTCGCCTGGCCCCGGCCTCGGAATACTTCCGAGCGGCCCAGACGACCCTCCACCCCTCACGGACCGTGGGACCACGTCCCCGGTGTGCAGCCGTGAGTGTGGGTTCCTCCCCGCCCCTGGTCGCGGACGGGAAAGGTAATCCCGCTCTCTTCCCCTGCCGGAGCACCGGCGTGCAATGGGTCCGAAGAGCGGGATCTTCCCCTCCCTCTCAGCGAGACGGCATCCCTGCCCGCTTCGAGGCGGGAGTACCCCCTACCCCAATCCCCACCCGCGGCGCGGTGGAAGGAGCACGCTCCCCCCTAACGGCCCCGACCGGCCGGGCGATTTTTATAGAAGCCACCTACCTCGCGGGCCCCAGTGACTAATGTCTCTGGCGCCCCCGGTCCCTCACCACGTGAGGGGTTCCGGTACTGATGAGCTCGGGACCCCGGGCGTGCTACTGCCCGTATCTATGAGGCCACAAGCGGCCCCATAGACCCCTGGGGGATACTCGATGGCTTCATACCACACACTCGCACCATACATAACACACGCAGCAAACAAACCCTTATAAATCACACGCCAAGCTCTCTTTCGCAATCCCCATTCGCTCCTCATCACTCGCCTCAGTTTTTCCACCACACACACACTTCTGTCTCATACATTCCAGGTGCGGCTTAAAGCTCATTCGCTCGCTCACCCACACACCCAGATACCTCACACACCTCACATACCTCACATGCTTCCCATTCACACTAACGCTAGGGTGTCTCGCTCCAGACAAATAACCTTTCAGGAGCATCATCACCGTTTTGCTCTCTGAAACTTTCACTCCGACACTCGTACCCCATTCGCTCACTATTCCCATCCACTCGTTTCCCATTCTTTCCAGATCCGCCCGGCTCTGTCCTTCGACAGGCACGAACAGATCATCAGCATACGCCGTCGCCATACACCCACGTCTGCGGAGTTCCCACAGGAGCTTATCCATCTGTAGGTCCCAAATGGATGGGCCACCGATGGACCCCTGCGGTGCACCGCGCAGAACCTTCGTCCACACTTCCTCATTCGTTCCTATCATACATGCCCATCTCTCATCAAAGTAACTCTCCCACAACCCAATCTCCTCACATCCTTCTTCACGCAGTCTGTCGAGCACACACGGCTATTCCAGGTTGTCGAAGGCACCCTGGAAGTCCACAAAAATTCCCAACACATACTTGTGCACGGATTCACTCACACACTCACGCACGCTATTCCACGCACTCTCGGTCGAACGTCCCTTCACAAACTCGTGCTGTGCCTAACACATTCTACCACCCATCAATCGCTCAAGCCTGTTCATCATCAATCGCTCTAACAGTTTTCCTAGCACAGACAGCAGGCAGATCGGTCTGTACGACCCGGGGTCCGACCGCACTTTCTCTGGAGACTTTAACAGTACAATCACTCTCGCTCTTCCATACCGTAGGAAAGCGATTGGTGCTCAGACACTCATCATATACTCTCTTCAGCCATCCCGGAATTGCACGCCAGACCGCACGTAGCATCTCCACGGTTATTCCATCCAACCCAGGTGCCTTACCCACTTTCATTGCTACATTCACTTCATCCCATTCAAACGACTTTTCAACAATTTCTCTATCTGCCATTCGCACATCTTCCATACCCGCGCCTGGAAAGAAGCGATCCAGCAGTACATTCACACTCTCTTTCCACGTACTCGTAGTCCTATCACCCACTTTCATGGCACTCAATCTGTCTCGTCCATACTTCCCCATACACACCTTGTACACATCACCCCACGGATCCTGATTTCGCTTATCACACACGAACTGTTTCCAGTTCTTCTCTTTCACTCTCCATAGCATTTTCTTGTACTCTCTAAGAGCACGTTTGTACACGTTCAGACATCCTTCCACTCGATTCCCGTCTCTCCCTCTCATTCGCTGGTAGGCTCGCCTACACTTCCTCACATCCCTCTTCATACGCTCAAGCTCATCTGTCCACCACACAAGCTTCCTCGCAACCCCACACACTCGCCTTTTCATTCTATTGTCATTCGCTCTCAGGATCCATGATGTGACCCGTTCCGCCAAACTATCCGCGTCCCAGTCATCCATCGCATTCACCCCATCTTCAGACGTATACTCCACCAGATCGCTCATATATCCTTCCCAGTCCACGTTTTTACACACCCACCTACGCACACTTTCCATCCGCTCAACATTCTCACCATAAGTCATACGTATCAGCAACACGTTATGGTCGCTAATACCCCAGTCACTCTTGATTTCCCATTCGTACTGGCACCCCTCAGACGCATCGCTCACGAGAGTCACATCTATGTCGCTTTCCCCGTTGGGTCCGCTAAACGTGTAACTCTCGCTCGGCTCATTCAACACAATCATGCCATTCGCAACAATCCACTCCTCAAGCACTCTGCCACGCATTTCACTTTCTCTGCTGCCGCCCCTGACCTTACTGTACCATAAGGGAGAGACGGCGTTCGCATCCATTCCCACCAACACACGCCTTCCTCTGGTCGCCATTCGCACCCTGTCCATGTACGCCAAGTACGGCTCGATGTCCTCACCGAATCGGCAGTACACAGACACCACATACATTTCACCGAAGTCTCCCTTCAGCCACACACACACGCCATACTCGTCCGTGCACTCCCTTACGCACATTACATCCAGATTGGGATCATTCACCACCACTGCTGCTCTGATACACTCGCTCTCATTCACAATTACGTCCATCCTTAGCGGGAGTCCAACAACTCGTCCATCCTTCACACATGGTTCCTGCAGCAGTGCCACACTCACTCGACGTTCACACATTTCACCCAGGTCACACATAACCGCATACGCTCTTTGACAGTTACACTGCACCACATTCATACTCGAGACACCCTGCGAGTTCTGCCTAGCCATTGTCGATGGTGCCCACATACCTGTCCCTGGCTATTTTATACGAGGGACACCCCCCGTCGTTTACCGCATGATTTGCCGGCCGTCCCCGTCTCTTGCAGACCGCACATACTTTCGGCCCAGCTGTCCCCGGGCACTTGTCCCGCCGATGGCCGCCGAGTCCGCAATGGGAGCAGGTCTCCTCCGCCGCCCGACAGTACTTCGCGACATGACCCAGGTCTAGGCATCTAAAACACCTGGTCAGCGCCGTGAAATCCGCGACTGTACAGCTCCTCCAGCCTATATAGATGCGCGACGCCTGTTTAAACCTATCACGCATGCCAGGCGTCACCTCCACTACCCAGTTGACCGTCTCATCGTCCCCTTTACCCAATCTAAACCTAAGTACAAATTCCTCCAGATAGGTTCTCTTCTCTACCCCCTGGAGGAGCTCCGGGTTTTGCCTAGCTATAGCTTGGCGGACACCATCGACCTCCAACCCCCTGGGCACGTCGTATAAAATTATACGGGGCCTTCTGGCCGCCGGAGGGGCCGCCGTGAGCCCCTTCTCTCTAATCGCCTGACTGGCGACTATTTTATCCACATCCGCCCTAGAATGTGCCTGCACTACGACTCTACCGTCCCTAGTTTTCCTCACATTCCTAATTCTAATGCTAGACGCTACCGGGTCAATCGCCTCCAGCAGCGTCTTTTTTACCTCGTCCACCGATCTGTCCTTTTCGGCCTTACTGGCCACGACCACCGAGAAGTCTCTATCACGGGGTCTTGCCTTGCCAGTTTCCGACACCGCAGAGGCCCCCGCATCGATCTTGCGACGAGGCCCCCTCTGCCTGCTCACCACCTCCGCAAACGTCACCGGCGGTGGTCTGTTCATCTCCGACCTCTCCGCCAAACGTCCCCTCAGGAACGAATTCTCGCACCCCAGCTGCATCATCAGCTTGCTTGTTTCGCTGAATAATGCAGCTACCTTCTGCGCCGCCGACTTATTAAATTTGGCATTAGGATCCGACAAAATGCCCTCTAATTTACGCCGGATGTCGTGCATCGCAGCAGCAACCAAATGCTCTTTATTAGCCGCACCATCCCGCACAAACACCTCATCATCGCTGGACTCGCTATCGACCTCGCTCACACGATCACCCAGCAAGGGCAGGACCGAGTTCGCCCGCAACACATTGCTCCCTTGGGCCAAACCCCCTCCTGCTGCTCCACCCGACTCACTCCGCGTGTCCCTTGCGGATGTCTGGGTGCTAGGCGGGCTTCTAGGCAACTTCCCACTGCGTGGGAACGTGCGCTGAAGCGGATCACCCCCAAAACCTTTTTCGTCCGTCAGTTCCGTCCCTGTTCCGTCCAACGTCTGCTTGGTCTCCCACTTTTTTAGTCCATCCTGCATGGACGGCTTCCCCGAGACCTTCTGGTCGACTTTGGTCAGTGCCACCGTCACTGCCTCAGCGATCGTCTTTTGCCTGTCCATTTTGTCACCGCTAGTCGCGGTCCTAGTCGCAGTCCTGTCCGTATCCGAAGCCTTGTCCATATCAGTCTTCGCCTTTTTGTCAACTTTTTGTCCGTCCGGGTTGGGGGTGTTTTTCGTGTTCTTCATATATGTATCCATTTAATTCTTACGACGGTTCGGCCATCATGGCAGCCCATAACGCATATGGGCATCTATCCCCGCCGTTTTAAAACCCTAGTTAAACTGCACGAAAGCTGAGAAGCAGCTTGTTGGGTGATCAGCCCTATTCATGCAGACTTGACTTTAAAAGAAAATGTTGTGATTTGATGCTAAAGGTTTAGCGTCACCCCTACTGATTGAGCACGTATGCTCCGAAAACACCGCCCACTCAAAGTTCGGGCTAGACGTTGCCAGTGTATCTTCCCACTAGCAGGATATGAGGGAATAGTGATCAGCTAATCCTCCACTCATGCGCCCTGGAGGGCCGACTTCAACTCCCGAATAGGCTCCGCCCAGACACGGACAGCGGTTCTTCCACATTAAACATGCGGTTTCACATGGACTTTACTGGCGCTAGGCCAGACCTTACAATTTATTACGCCGCAGAGGTCAGGTACTAACATGACCGCATCCTACGGTCGTGGGGCTACTACTCCCCACTTAGTTAGTCTTCGAGAAATATCCATCGACACCCGGCCGCATCTCTGGCACCCGACGGTCACAAGCACGGACACGCAAACAAACATGGACACGCACACACACACACCCCCCCAAACCCCCAGTACCTCCTCCGGAAAAAGCCGGTAGCAGCCCGAGGGCCCGCGAGCCGGAAGATACCCGCGTGTCGCCTTATCTCCGTCGGCCCCGCCCTGGCGACAGTGCGACCCACAGGCGGCCCCAGCAGAAACCATAGGAGGTGGAGTTCGACTCGGCTGTGATAGGCTATGCGTTGCGCTTCAGCAGCCTGTAGCCACGACTCTCATTGATGCCGCAAATACGGCACGTCGCCTAATAAAATCCCAAAAGGTTTCAAAAGGTCTCACGCCGCGTGTTGCTTTGGATCTTGTGCAGAAACTATAAGTTTCTCCCCGGCGTGTTGCTTTCGGAGATTAGCGAAACTCAAAGTCCCGGGCGGCGTGTTGCTTTGGATGTTGGTCAGCAACACAGAGACTAGGTGGAAACTTCAAGTCGCTGCGGCGTGTTGCTTTAGTTGTTAGGCAGCAACGCCACTTATCGCCTGATGTCAAGATATGACATGCTGTGGTGATAGCGGTGCCTGGCACGCAGCCGATGAGGACAGAGCCCCAACTTAAAGTTTTCCGCGGCGTGTTGCTTTGAGCAACCGCAAAGTCTAATCGCGGCGTGTTGCTTTCAAGAAGCAAACGCCCGCGGCGCCGAGAGGACTCTAAGTTCACTCGCGGCGTGTTGCTTTCGGGGTCGATAGCCAGTGTTGCCGTAACGGCACCACGGCGTGTTGCTTCGACTAGTCGCTTGGTGGTTGCCCCACACCACCTTATTTATTACTTTGTATCTTAAAGCGACTAACAGGCAATCACAGACCCGCTCCTGAGGGTGGTCATAGACTCACCCCTGAGGGCGGTCAAGATAGACCGCCTTGTCGCTAGTGTCTCACTCCCCCACTGCAGGTGATGCTCCACAGCAGAAGAGTAAAACACTCTTAGACCATCTCATTACTCACAAACTCCTGTCGGGACGGACTTCAAGCCTGACTGGGTGCATCACACATCTCCGGAGAGATACCCAGTCGGCTTACACGGCCCGATTACCCATTTCGGGACCCAGACAGAAGCTGTGAGCACGCCTAGAGACGGCCCGTATAAATAGTCGACTACCCCGGGTGATCGGGCGCGCAGGCGAGCGTGACCCCCGACCATAACCGGGTTTCGACGTGATAGGAATTGCCGAAAAGCCAAAGCAACACAGAGCGTCGTGTAGACGCATTATTTCTGATAAAATAGGAAATGCCGAAATCCAAAGCAACACTCAGCGTCGCGTAGACGCATTATTTCTGACACCAAAAATAAAATATAAAAATAAAATAAAAATAAATTGCACCGAGCTTTAAGTGCACGCATCGGAGAGTCATGGCTACTCCCGCGTTTGTTGATGTTAGGTTTTTAAAGAGGTTATTATCCTCGCAAGCTCGGGCGGTGAAGCCAAAGCCCCCCGTTCCCCAACAGCCCGCGAGACATGACCACAGACTGCCGAGGATTACGGTGCTGATGAGCTCGGAACCCCGGGTGCGCTAAACCCGTGTACCTAGTAGACAACCAGGGACCCCTGAGGTAAGTAGGTAGGGACAGTGGGAATCTCGTTAATCCATTTATGCGCGTCACTAATTAGATGAGGCATTTGGCTTAAAAAAAAATTTTACCTTCTACCTTTATTTGTAACTTATTACATACATCTTATCTGTATATACGCTATACATTACAAAGTATGGCTTACATCTAAGGGAGGGCATATTATGCCTGATATGGCAGGCAGCACCTAGGGTTTCCCGCCGAGGGTAAGGAGGGCGCTGAAGCTCCGAACCCAAGGGGCCCTCCTCCGCGAGTGGAAGGAGGGTCTCGCGGACCCCCGACATTTGTGGGGGAGGAGGGTCATCGAGGCTGTCCAGCCAGTACTCGAGGAGTGGGTGGAGGGCGGCAAGAGGAGATACGTCGCCTTCCACGCGGTGCAGATAATGACGGGCCACGGGTGTTTCGGCTCATACCTGCACCGCATCGGGAAGGAGCGCACCACGCGCTGCTGGCACTGCCCGGAGGAGGCGGACACGGCGCAACACACGCTCGAGCACTGCCCAGCATGGGCAGAGGAGCGCCGTGTCCTCCGGGCATGCATAGGAGAAGACCTCTCCCTCCCGGCCGTCGTTGCCGCGTCGGTTCGGGGGGGTGACGAAGGATACGAGAGTTGGAGGGCGTTCGTCTCCTTCTACGACAAGGTTATGGCGCGGAAGGAGGCGGACGAACAGGTGAGGAGAGGAGAGGCGATGCCACCGCCATCGCCGCCCCAGGAAGAGGAGGAAAGCGACTGGGAGGTGGAGAACATGTCGCTGGCGAGACGGCTGCGACGCTTGCCGCAGCAGCCGTCTCGCCGAAGCGGGCGACTGATAGAGCTCGCCGCGCGGAGGCAGCCTCCCACGTAGAAGGGGGTGGCACACAAGATGGGGTCCGCGGTGGGGAGGGAATGGTGGCTCTATGCCAAGCCCTGTCTCCCTCCCGCGGGCGGGCGGCGGGATCGACGCAAATCAGAAGGTGGCGTCGGGGGGGGCGGATTTCCAGAACCTCTACGGAGGGAAAGGTCCTCCCTCTCGCCGCCGGTCACGGCCGAACAGGTCGGCGGAGGAGGCGGGCCGGGGAGGGCTTGGGCCGATTCACCCACGGGGTTTCGGCCACGGGTGCCCCCATTCGGTCCGCCGGGGGGGTCTGGCTCTGGGACCTTCTGGGTCTCGGACCCGGGCCCCCCGGATCGCGGGAGGGAGAGAATGGTGGCTTTATGCCAAGCCCTGTCTCCCTCCCGCGGGCGGGCGGCGGAATCGACGCAAAGCAGAGGAAGGTGGCGCCGGGGGGGCGGGTTCCCAGAACCTCTACGGAGGAGGGGATTCTCCCTCTCGCCGCCGGTCACGGTCGAACAGGTCGGTGGAGGAGGCGGGCCGGGGGGGGCTTGGGCCGATTCACCCACGGGGTTTCGGCCACGGGTGCCCCCATTCGGTCCGTCGGGGGGGGGGGGTCTGGCTCTGGGACCTTTTGGGTCTCGGACCCGGGCCCCCCGAACCGCGGGAGGGAGAGAATGGTGGCTTTATGCCAAGCCCTGTCTCCCTCTCGCGGGCAGGCGGCGGGGGTCGGACCCCCGGGGGGCGGGACTCCGACGGGTCTTCGCCCCGAGGGCTTGGCACCCGCCTGCTTCGAGGAAAGCGTGGGAGGCGGGAGGGGGGCGCTTTACGCGGGCGCTGACCCCTCCTCCCTTCTCGTCCGGGGGGGCGGGTGAGCGGTCGGGGGATACACCGCTCGCTCCCCCGCCAAATAGGGCAACCCCCGGAGAGAGGGACGACGGACGGGGGTGGTGACACCCGTCCGTCTGTCGCTAGACTAGGATAGGCTTGCCTATAAAATGGCGACGTGCGGGGGGGCCCACGGATGTGATCATTGCGTTTCCCGGGGCCCTCCCAACATAGCACAGTGTTAGGGTCACCCATGGGTGTTTTAGCCGGTAGGAATCCGGCACTCCCCCGTCCTACCCCGAGGGCGGGGGGTCTTCCCCCTCACAACATCAGAGGGGGCCGCTGGGCCACATACCGGGCTTGCCCGGGAACCCAGCGGTCGAAGATTTCACCCATGTAAAAAAAAAAAAAGGCAGCACCTAGGGTTGGGGAAGGGGGAACGCCTTATCCCACGCCCGCGCGATAGTCCGCCGAATTCGTCGTGCTGAACAGCCTGAACCCCGCTATATCTCCGATTAAGACCCTTGTCGCAACTATTTTAAGATCGCTGGACCTGATGAATCCGAAGTTTCTCAGCTCTTTTGCCGATTCAGGACTCCAAACGCTCTTCCACGACAATGTTGCCAAAGTGGTTTCAACTCTTCGGACACCGTGCTCCCTCTTGATGGCATCCATGACTGCCGGCGTGTTGTAGTAGGCGGACTTCCTTCTGTGAGCAGCGTCTAGGTTGGTTTGTTCGCTCACAACCTGGGCATCCACCACTACCACTGTCTGCCCCATTATCGCGACCAAATCCGGCTTCCTCAGTCCATCAGCTGTTTTGTAGTGGGGTTCCACGAGAACTTGATATCCGTTGCTGAGCATCTTCCTAGTTATGTAGGCTACCATAGCGTCGTGCCGCTTGATTCTTGCCGCATGTGTCCTGTGGCAGTGCTGGAGTACATGATTCAACGTCTCTTGTGCCATACATCCTGCCCGACATTTCCGGTCCTCGGTTCTCCCTCTAGTGGTACGGGACTTGGTTGGTTCATCCCCAATCCTCATTCGGTTACAGCTAATGTAGTCCTTCCCTGAGAGGAGCCTGCTTCCATCGGCAACCCATTGATGTTGGTGTGGTGTGCCTGCAGACTCCTTCAGGCCGCTTCCATCCATTGATTGGTGTAGCTTTGTTGCCCACCTTTCTGCAACGATGTCGGGTGTTTCCTGGATGGTTCCGTGGTCTGTGAGTCGTTTTTTACATTTATTGATCTTACTTTCCGCAAACCGGTTGAAAAGTCCTTGTTGTCCTAGAGACTTCATGGCGGATTGAAGCCTATTCAGTCGCTGCAGTGGGGCCGTCCATCTTAACGCCGGTATTCCTAGCCCTCCGTCTTTAACCTGTGCGTGAAAGTAGGCGTTGGGCACATCGTGTGGCAGGGCTAACCACCTCCTTACAGCGGATCTTATTATTCTGTCGGTTTTGTTCAGCGCTCCTATGGTAACCGCACCCAATGCCAACTGGTGGTACAGTCGTGGAATAACTATCGTCTTTAGTGCGAATATCCGCTGCTGTGGCTTAAGTGGCGCTTTCGACAGCCTGTCCAGCAAGGGTCCCACTATATCGGCTGGTTGGCACAGGGTTCTGCCTTCTGGAGTGAAGATAACCCCCAGATAGCGCCATCTATCGGATCTTCCTAGAGTAGGCAGCGGCACATTATCACACCTAAAGAATGCCCCCACATCGACTGCTGACTTCTTTTCATGTCCCGACGCTATGATAGAGACTGTCAGGCTCTTTTGTACGTTGACCGACATTCCACACTCTCTAAAGTATTGCGTAACATGGTCTATCATTTTCTGTAGACCCATCCTAGTAGACGCGAAGAGAAGAAGATCGTCAGCGAAGGCTGCGGCATTTATTGGGGCGTCTCCTAGTCGCGCACCCACCTCCTTGGGTAGTTGTTGAAGCAGTCTGTGCGTCACAATGTTGAAGACTACTGGTGACAGTGGGTCCCCTTGTCTGACTCCTCTTGTTGGATGAATGGGCCTCGATGTCCATCCATCTCCTTCGATCCTCGTTGTGGTGTAACCGGACACGTTAGGTTGTAACCGGACACGTTAGGTCACGCGTGACACACGCCCGCGCCTCGCAGGATGTGTTCCTACATACAATGGCGGAGCGCGGGTGTGGTCTGGGAGTGGCCGCCGAGCCGTACCTGATACCGCAAAACCACTCGCTGTGGGCGGGCAGTAGGTGCGGCTTGGTGGCGATCACTTGGAGGCAGGCGGACGAGCCCGTCGCCTGCTCTCGTGTCGAGGCGGGCGACGGGTTCGTGGTCGTCAAGTGGGGCCGGGTCTACGTTGCGGGGGTATATGTCTCTCCCAACGTGGACCTCACCACCTTCGAGAGGGTACTGGAGGACCTTCGGGTCTTCCTAGCCAGGATCCTGCCGCAGCGGCAAGTCATAGTGGCCGGGGATTTCAACGCCAAATCGGCGCTGTGGGGCTCCCCGGCCACAAATAGTAGAGGCAGGATTCTCGAGGACTGGACGGCGGGCCTGGGTCTGGTCCTGTTAAACTCGGGGAGCGTGCAGAGCTGTGTCAGGCACCGGGGTGGGTCCATAGTGGACCTTACGTGGGCCATCCCTGCCGTTGCCCGCCGAGTGGAGGGATGGAGGGTGGCCGAGGAGATCGAGTCCCTATCGGACCACCTCTTTATAGAGATGAGCCTCCCGGTCACCTTCCCGGAGGCCCGGGCCCCCCGGAAAAAGGCGGAGCAGCGCTTTCCGCGCTGGGCCCTCAGGCAGATGGATGAGGACATGTTCGGAGCCTCCATCCATACTTCGCTGTGGGCGGACGGGGCGCTGGAGCCGTCAGAGGGTGTGGAGGTGCTAGCGGCGAGGATCGGGGGAATCATGAAAGCGGCATGTGATGCCAGCATGCCCCGATCCCGCCCGCACCCGCGCAAAGCGGCATATTGGTGGACGGAGGAGATCGCCGAGCTAAGGCGCTCCTCCGTCCGCGCCAGGCGTCGTTGGCTGCGGGCCAGAAGGGTCCAGCAGCAGCAGCCAAGGCGCATGGAAGAGGCAGGGGTAGAGTACCGCTCCGCCAGGCGGCTCTACTCCTGGGCCATCAAGCGGGCCAAGGACAGATCGTGGCAGGAGCTCCTGCAGGACCTGGACCGGGATCCGTGGGGGCGCCCATACAAAATGGTTCTCGACAAGTTGAGGACCTGGGCGCCTCCGGCGACGGAGTCCATGGAGCCCGAGTTCCTAGAGGAGGTGGTCAACACCCTCTTTCCCGACAATCCGGGGGAGAGGGTGAACGGAGGCCCCGCTCCACCTGCCGTGGAGTGGGACGAGGAACTCGAGGTCTCCATGGATGAGGTGAGGAAAGCCGCTAAACGGCTGAAAGCTGGAAAGGCTCCGGGTCCGGATGGAGTTCCGGGTAAAGCCTGGTCCTTGGCCATGGGGGAGCCGGCTGAGCTCTTGAGAGCACTGTACTCCAAGTGTCTCGAGCAAGGCCGGTTTCCCCACGCTTGGAAGATGGCGCGATTGGTGCTCCTCCCTAAGCCGGGGAAGCCCGCCGACCAGCCGTCGGCGTATAAACCAATCTGCCTGCTGGACGAGGTCGGCAAAATATTCGAGAGAATTCTCGCTGACCGAATCGTCCAGCACTTGTCCCGGACTGGGCCTGACTTGTCGCAGGTCCAGTACGGCTTTCGAGAGGGTAGATCCACGGTGGATGCGGTCTCCCGCGTCATGGCCCTCTCGAAAGCCGCGGCGGAGGCCGGCAGGGTAGTGCAGGGCGTTAGCTTCGACGTGGCTAACGCCTTTAACTCCCTGCCATGGTCGGTAATAAGGGGGGCGCTGCAACATCATGGCGTCCCCTCTTACCTGATAGCCGTTATTCACGACTATCTCCGGGACAGGCGGTTGGTTTATACGGACCAAGACAGCAACGTAATGGTTAAACTGGTCGTGCGGGGGGTTCCGCAGGGGTCGGTGCTCGGCCCGCTCCTGTGGAACCTGGGGTACGATTTTGTACTCCGCGTCGCCCTCCTCCCGGGATGTTGGCTAAATGGGTTTGCCGACGACACATTCTTGGGAGTCGAGGGCGACACATGGGAGGAGGCCATCGCGAAAGCAAATGTCGCAGTGAGGGCAGTTGTGGCCGCGATGCGAGAGGTGGGCCTCAAGGTGGCTCCCCAGAAGACACAAGCTGTCTTCTTTTATGACAAGTCTATGGGAAAGCCGCCGAGGGCCAGCATCGTTGTGGAGGGAACGCGTGTCCCCGTGGAGGCCTGTATGAAGATCCTGGGCCTCTGGTTGGATGGCACCTGGAGCTTTGGCGAGCACTTTGCTCGCCTAACTCCCAGAGCCAAGGGTGTGGCGAGAAGCCTCGCTAGGCTAATGCCCAATCTGGGAGGGGCGAGCGGACGTGCTCGCCGGCTATATGCCGCGACCGTGCAGGCGGTGATTTTATACGGCGCCCCAATCTGGGCGTCGGCAGCGGAAAGCTCGCGGCGCATTCAAGCGCAGCTGCGGCAAGTGCAGCGCGCCATTGCGCTGCGGGTGTCACGAGCGTACTGCACGGTCTCACATGCGGCGGCGACGGTCCTGGCGTGTCTCCCCCCGCTGGAGCTTGCGGCTCGACAGTACGCCAATGTCCATCGGCGTACAAGAGAGCTACAAGCTGGGGGAGCGCAAATCCTGCCAAGGGCCCGTCGGCTGATAAGGCTCCAGGAGAAGGCGGCACTGGTCAAACGTTGGCAGGAGTACCTCGCCAACGTCCAGTATGGAAAAAGGACTGCCGACGCTATCCAGCCCTGTCTGGCGGAATGGCTGGACAGTCGGGGATACGGAATATCGTTCCACGCTGTGCAGGTGCTCACCGGACACGGATGCTTCGGTGTGTACCTGCACAGAATAGGGAAGGAGGCCACGACAAAGTGCCATCACTGCGACGAGGTGAGGGACACGGCGCAACACAAGCTGGAAGAGTGCCCAGCGTGGGCAGAACAGCGCCGTGTCCTACAGGGAGAGGTCGTTGCCGACCTCTCCCTCCTGGCCATAGTGGCGACTATGGTCGGGAACGAAAGAAGGTGGAGGGCCTTCCTGCAATTTTGCGGGAAGGTCATGTCTGCCAAAGAGGAGGCGGAGAGGATCCGCCGCGGGGAAAGAGATCCCCCGGCGGCAGACCTCCCACACTAGATTTCAGGGGGCCGGGGTGGTCATGGTTTTTGACGGCTACCCTCGGCCTCCGCCAGCTGGCCCTTCAAAGGCCAGCAGGGCCAAACGCCGCACACAACACCGCGGAAAGAGTAGGAACCGTACCTCCGGAGCACCCCCCCCCCCCCTCCGACGAGGGGAACGGCCCGGAGGACGGGAGGTTCGGTGTCCCGGCGAGGACAACGGGGCGTCGATCCTATCCCTCCCCCAAAACAATGGGAGGCGCGGCGGGGTGGGTGGTGTCCACACTCCGCCGCTGTTAGATCTATTAGGGCTCTTGAGCCAAGAGCCAACTGGCTCAGGGAAAAGGTAGCCCATCAGGGCTAGGCGTCGGGGGCGCTCCGGATGCAATGATAACCAGTTCCCGGGCGCCCCCAAGCGGCGCAGAGTTGGATACCCGTGCAGTTTTAGTGGGTAGGAATCCCACACTCCCCTCGCTCCTTCCCCGAGGAGCGGGGGGTCTTCCCCCTCCAACACCAGAGGGGGCCGCCAGGCCACATACCGCGCTTCGGCCCGGGAACGCAGCGGTTGAAGATTTCTCCACGTTAAAAAAAAAAAAAGGTCACGCGTGACACGACTCATTCGTCAAACTACCGAAGCCGCTTACTACCAACGATGCTCTGGACCACTGGATCGTCACGGATGAAGCACCCACAGCATCGTCGCAGAATCTCAGGTGAGTATCGTATACCATATGCTTATAGCGCAAGCAATGTGCATTTACTCGCACTTAATTTCCGCAGGAATGGTGATTACGCGTGAATCTCCCGCATGGAAGGTGACTCAGGATAGGTCACAGGATATCGTCGAATGATTTCTGACACTCGGTATATCACTTTAAATAACAATGTATTTATTCATATTATTGTAGAATAAATGTTCATTACAATGCGGTTCATAATGATTTACTATCACTCGCGGTGTCACACTGTGATCGCTGGTTACAGTTCGTGTGTATCGCGTTGAATCGTGAAAACTCGGAATAATTCGTTGTCCGACACTCCGCAACTCGGTTATCATCGGTTGTCGTGAGAATCTAACATATTCTCCCGTATGACTGTTCTCGGTTTAATAAACGGATATCAGAGTTCGAAAAGAAATCAGAGTTCGAAAAGAAATATCACAAGTATCAATCGCGTTAACTTATCATGAAAAGTGACGGATATCGCTCCGTGCGCGGGTATCATCGTTTGTAACGAGAATCTTGGCTCGCGGTTGTTTGTAAACGTGTTACCACGGCGCTATCTCCCGATCGACTACTCCTATTACGCATAAGTCGCGCACAAAAGTTGAGTATCGCAAACTATAATTTATTCGCGAACTCGCGGATATCGCTCCGTAGGCGGGACTCCCCGGTTGTATAGAGAAAACGTGTTGACGGTCATACATTTTCCGGCGGACTAACCACGAGCGCTCGTTCACAACGGCGCACGTCCCCTCCTGGGCGGAACCCCCACTCTTGTTATACACATCGGACCATCGGCGATCACGTGATCGTCGTATGACGGTATACGCGTACCTGACAAACAACTCTTCGTAAACACGCAGGAATGCGATGGGATTATCGATCGCTGAAAATTAAATACGAAGATATACGCTTTTATACATTTTCGTAAATTTATCTCGTTTTCGGAGATATACGTTTTGGCGTATATCTCTTTACAAAATATGACAGATCTCGCTCGCCTTTGACAATCCCGATGATGGCTACTCCCCGGGTATGCCAAAATGATGTTTTACAGGTGGAGTCGCGTGTGCTGGGAACTCCGAATATAGACATCGGATTCGGACGGGACCTCGACGGTGATGTTAATTAGCATCGCCTAATGACGTCTATGACGTAAAATTAGATCTCGTACCTGTGTGATATGCTTTTTCCGGCACACGTGACGGATCGATACAGGATCCCGATGGATGTCATCAGGGCGATCCCGGAACTGCTCCGATATGAATTTTTTCCCCGTAGATGACATAGATGGTGTGTGCCTGGAATCGACGGGACTCGGAACACGTTCCTAGGGACCTAATAAGATGATCGCACACGGTTGTCCCCGTGGAAGGTGCTCGTGGTGGGTGTTTCCGGCACCCAGGTCGGATCAGGATGAAAATTCCTATACAGTCCGTCAGAGAGTACAGACGTGTTTATTATTGAGTCTAACGTATCCAAGTTTTCGGTTGAAGGTTGTTTACTGGTCTCGGACTTTCAATTTCTCTTGCTTCCCGTAACTCGCATTATGGATAAAAGAGTGATTTGTAAGGGCTGTGGTGTCAGTGGCTAAGCCGATTGTCTGCGATGATTGCGGCATTGCCTCTCATCCTGGCTGCTTAGCCCGAACGGGTCATCCTCACTCCGACGGCAGATTTCTTTGCTGCTCTCAGGGCTCCTCTGACCTGACAGACCCGTTGGCCGGAAAAATTAGAGCTATAATCCGGGAAGAGCTCGCTATCTTCCGCGAGGAAATTGTGAGGCTGTTTCGGGTTGATACGGAGCGGATTGCAGCGGAGATGCAGGAGCTGGCTGGGAGAGTCACGGAGATGGAGAAGAAGGTTTCATCCGCCTCCCCCCTCGATGTTCAGGAGGAAATAATGGAGGAAATTTCCGAGAGGGAGAGAAGATCTTCGAATTTAATCTTCTACAATCTTGAAGAGTCAAATTCTCCCTCTCCCTCGACTGGCGGCATTTCGAAGGATCTATCCATGGCTGAAGAAATTATACGCATGATACGGCCCTTAAATCCTCCTCGTATCAAAATCCGGAGACTCGGCGCTTTTAAACAGGGTCATACAAGACCCTTGCGTGTCTCATTGCCATCTAAATCTGACGCCATCGACATTTTGAAGAGGAAGAATGGTTACTCCGGGCCAGTTGGTATCAAGCAGGATCTGACTAAGAGGCAGCGTGATCATTTCCTTTGTGTCAAAAAGCGGTTTGAGTCGCTTAAAGACACTGGTGTCACCGATATGACTTTAAGATTTATTAACGGTGTGCCGAAGATTGTTAAAGCTTCCACTAATTTACGTCAAAAAAACGCGACTACCACCCTTTAGCGTATTATCAAAATGTGAGAGGCTTAAGGATGAAGTTGGCTGATTTGCGGTGTTCGATCAATTCTTCCGAGCTAAAATTAGATTTTATTATTTTTACGGAAACGTGGCTTACTTCTGGAATATCCGATGCTGAACTAGGCCTAAATAATTTTAAAATTTTCCGTTATGACAGAGATGAGCATACTAGCGTTTACTCGAGGGGTGGCGGTGTTTTAATTGCTGTTCGAAATTGCTTTTTCAGCCGCTGTATTGAACTATCTCCCTCTAACATTGAACATCTCTTTGTAGAAGTAAGGATCGGTTTTCGTGTATTTATTATTATTGCTGTTTATATTCCGCCTAATTCTTCGCCCTATATTTATGAATCTCACTGTCGTTCCGTGCTGGATGTTTGTTGTTCCTATCCTGATGCTAAATTTATTATTTTTGGTGACTTTAACCTGCCAAATATTATCTGGGATCCAAACAATTCATCTTTGAATTATAATGCCAGGGGTGGCTCACAATTAAGACAAGCAGATATAGTTAACGAATATTTTAGTCTTTGTAATTTTCGGCAATACAACACGATAAGTCTGATTTTTTCCTCTCTTAATAGCATTCACGTATATGCTTCCCTTGAGCCTCTCATCCCTTGCGATGCACATCATCCTGCTCTTGAATTTGCCTTGCCTTTTCCCACTGCTGCTCCTTCTTCAAGGAATTCTTTCTGCAGACCGTGTTTTAAACGTGCCGATTTTTCCGCAATTGAAGACTATTTAAACCAAATTGACTGGGACTCTTCCTTTGCTAATATTTCGGTGGATGAGGCCACTGAACTCCTTTACTTGCATTTGAATTTCGCGATCAATGCTTATGTTCCCTCTTATGCTATTTTTAAATCTACTTATCCAGCATGGGTCACCAAGGAATTAATTTCCCTAATCAGGGCTAAGAAGGCGGCGCATGCAAAATATAAATGCACTCTCTCATTCTCTGATTATCTATCTTTCTCTCATCTTAGAGCTAGATGTAAATCTCTGTCTGCCGTTTGTTGGTCTGATTTTTTTGATAGAACTGAACATACGCTATCGAATAATACGAATCTTTTCTGGAGCTTTATCCGAAACATTAGATCTTCTGAACCTTGCGCCTCTCATATTTTACACAACGACCATTTACTGGAAGATGATGAATCTATTGCGAACTGCTTTGCCGACTATTTCGAATCTGTATATACCAATAGCGATGTAATCAACGGATATCCCGACAATAATTTTAACTCAAATCACCCCTTAGATCTTTTATTCTTGGACATATCAATTTCGGATGTATATAACGAAATTTGTAAGCTTCCATTGAGCTGTTCCGCAGGGATGGATGGCATCCCACCATTATTTCTAAAATCTTGTATCTTTGTCGCGTCTAGATTTCTGTGGCTGATCTTTAATAAATCATTGAAGGATGGTACCTTTCCGTCTCTTTGGAAGCAATGTCTCGTCTCTCCGATTTTTAAAGGAGGCGACCGTCAATCAGTCACTAATTATCGCCCTATATGTAAACAAAATATTATGCCGAAAATTTTTGAAGGCATTGTGGCACGAAAGCTTGGCTCCTTATGTAAAAATATTATTATAAAAGAACAACACGGATTTGTACCGGGACGCTCGACGACGACAAATCTTGTTAATTACTACGATTTTTTAACTTCTGCTGTTGAGAGTGGATCTCAGGTTGACTTAGTTTATACCGATTTTAGTAAAGCCTTTGACACAGTTAATCACACAATATTAATATGTAAACTTCGAATTCCAGGATTCGGAGGTTCTCTTTTGCGCTGGTTATCCTGCTTCCTATCAAACAGGTCTCAAGTAATAAAATTTAATAACAGCTTCTCCAGAAGTATAAATGTTTTGTCTGGAGTGCCGCAGGGCTCACATCTTGGCCCTCTTTTATTTGTTTTATTTATTAATGACATAGGTGCTTTTATTAAATTCTGCTACTTCTTATTGTATGCGGATGACCTCAAAATATTTCGTCGGATTAATGGACCTGCTGATGCACTTTTATTACAACATGACTTATTTGAACTTGAGGCCTGGTGTAGGAGGAATTGTCTTCGGCTTAATGTTTCTAAATGTTTTGTCATTCATTTTACTCATAGACGTAACTCATATTTATGCAACTATACTCTTGATGGTTTACCTCTCTCAGCAGTACGCGAAGCTCGTGATCTCGGGGTCTTATTCAGTGCGGACTTATCGTTTATTACACATATACAATCAATAGTTTCTTCTGCTAATAGAACGCTTGGATTCATCCTCCGATGGGGTAGATTTTTAATATAACCACTTTAAAATTATTATACTGTACGTTAGTTCGCCCTAAGTTGGAGTACTGTTCCATAGTTTGGTCTCCGTATTTCAAATGCCACCAGATATTGATTGAACGTGTGCAGCACAAATTCCTGCGTATGGCTGCTTATAGGCTAGGTAATCCTATGTCAATTACTTGCCATGACTACTGTGCTTTATTAGATAGATTAAATCTGCTATCTTTGGAAAATAGGAGACTAACCTTTGACCTTACTTTTATTTTTAAACTTCTCAATCACTTTACTGATTGTCCTGATTTGTTGGAACGTATCAATTTTAACATTCCGACTAGAGAATTAAGACAGTACTCCATCTTCTACATTGGGTATCACCGTACTCTGTATAGCGCAAATTCCTGTGTAAATAGGCTAATAATATCTGCAAGTAATTTCTCTAATAGAGTTGACTTTTTTGGTGGCTCTGTATCAAATTTTAAACGAAAACTTTCTCGTCTACTCTCGTATTCTTAAATGCTCTTTATATTATGCTATGAACTTTTATGTTCTTGTATTTTCTTTCTCCTTTGTACGCTAAAGGGTTTATTACCCGTTAATAAAGATTATTATTATTATTAAAATTGATATTCGCCCTAATTATGACCTCGCTAGATCATTTCTGGCGGTCGCTTGCACGTACGCTTGCTCTGCACCAAGACTTTCCGGCACAGTGCTCGAAATTCTAATTAAACGATAATTATGCCTTAATTGGCATCCCAACAACGCATTGACAATGTTGGTTTCCGCGAATTATATCTGTGTCGTGTCTTTCCCGGCACAGGCATCGAACTTGGTCGGGATGACCTTTGACTCGTTCGCTGACGTGTAATAAACACTTACAAAACGTCTCCTCCAGAAGAAGAGGTACGTGCTGGGTTTTTCCGGCACGAAAATCAGACATCAATAACTACACGTAAAGCGTGTCTCTGGTGACATGTTACGTCACTTTATATAGTCTCCTCCTGCAGCTGACGTGTGTGCTCGACTTTTCGGTACTCAAGTATCGCTCGGACCTGAACATCGCTTAATCACGTATCGCTGGTCATTATCAGTCGCATTGTGTCGATAAGCCTCGCGAAAAAAGTCCCGTTATATGCCTTACGCGCACACCGTAATATCCGTATCGCAAAGTATTATCACGCATATGACTGATTATAAGTACGCGCAATAACGCCAAACCGCTATGTTACTTGACACGCTTGTATGAAATAATGCTAAGTCACGGATTTTCCCTATCTACTGTGACGTTGCGGCATCGCCGCGCGTGGCAGCGTCCCCGCCGCTGTCACAAGGCGCGGGGTTCGCGCCCAACGACGGACCGGGGGCGTGCGGGGCGTCGGGGTCTCCAAGGGGCGCTAACGCGATTATTAAGAATAATTAATTACTCGCGTTTATTTGTTTAATTTTTTTTGTGAACGGCGTCCCACCGATATCGAGGAGAACGCCGCGTCAGAAACCGGCTATTGGCAGAGGATTGCGGCCTGCCCGGTGGAGATTCGGAGGAGCGGACCGGCGAGGCGAGGCACCCCTGCGATGTACGGCGTTGCGCCGCGAGGATCGAACGATCACGCGCGACGTCGATGACAGCCGGACGACGCGCAGAACGGTCGCGCAACCCCTGCGTGGGGTGAGGCATCGACTCACGATCGAGCGCGGCGCCGCGCTGTCTCTTCTGCGCCGGCCGCCGAATCAACAAGTCGCCGATATCTTGTGCTGTCGTTGTCGCGATTTTTCTTTGGAAAACGTTGTCGTGCGTGCGTGTGTGCCCGTGGAGGACCCCGGCCCGAGAGAGCTGCCGCTGACCCGGGGACGAGGAAGCCGAGCTGTCGAGGACGAGGCCCGAGGAAGCAAAAAACCCGGCGTAAATTTCGTCTTGGTTGGCAGTCGACATCAAGCGCGAGGGACCCCGAGAGCGGTTGTCGCGGTTAGTATCGGAGCGAGCCCCGGAGATTCGCGGTCGACGGCGTCGAAGAGCCCCGGATACCGGGTACGCGAAACGCGAGTGACCACGCGGCGCGACGCAAGTGTTTTGCGAGTGCCGCCGTAATCCGCTTGCACGCGCGATAGAATATTCTTGCAATTCCGACTCGCGTGAAAACCGGGTATCGGTCGTGCTCGGTAAACGGCCGAAATTATAATCTGCTTGCCCGCTATAGAAGATATACCGCGGTTTCGGTATATTTCGAGTCGTACGTCGCGAACGGTGTAAAGTGCGAACGGCGTGTAATCAGCGTCGCGTGGTGACCGCAACGTCCGGATTTCCCTTCGGACGACAGAATCCTTTCGCGGGTGCGGAAAATCTCTTGCGCGCGCCCAGCGGGGCGCGGGACGCCGCATACCTTCTCTTTTGTACTCGGTGTCGTATCACGTTTCGCGAGCGGCGTAGAGCCGCGCCGCCGTTATCGATTATGTTTCGCGAGCGGCTTAATTATCGTGTATCGTGTTGATCGCGATATATTATTGCGTATTGCGTATTCCTCGCGAGTCGCATTATTCGGTACGTTGTAGCTGTCGTTTTATATTTTCGCGAGCGGAGTTATATTAATTTTTGCGGCCTGCAATCGTCGCGGCATTATTTCTGTGACTCCTCTTTGTAAATGCTGTCGTTTTATATTACTCGCTGTCGTCCCCGTTGTTCCGACGCGTTTCTAAGTCGCTTCGCAAATCCTGCGAGTCATCGTCAATAATATTTCTCCGTTGACCGAGAAAATGAATGTTGTTATTCGCACCGTCTTTGTCAACCGACGGGATAAACGTAGCACTATTAACTGACTGCGATCGGAATAAAGGTATTTATTCTTAATTAAATTAACGACTTTCGCGCGACTTATTCACCCGTCCCCCGCATTCCTGAGCGCTGCCCGGCATCTACCCTGCCCCTCCACCGTTAGGTTGAGCTAGCCAGCCCCTCGTGCCGAAGGTATCCTCGATCTTATCGATTTTCGCGAGTTTCGGCTATTGTTTCGCGATTCGGTGACGCGTCGTGGTACGTGTCTGGCGCCCAACAAGATTTTTTGCGACCGATCGATCGCCTTCCGGGTACGAGGGACCCCGCTTTAGAGAGGCCTAACATCCCGCTCTCCCTTTTGATCCGCTACATAAGAAAATAGCGTGACACTACTTATTGCATCGAGTCGTCAAAGCGACTCTTATCAACTCTCGGTTCGAACCGATTCACATACGTGACAGAAAATCATAAGGAAAGAAAAGGAAACGTAAATGTTCTTTAATCGCCATGAGTGGCCTTTAATAACTCGCAAAATTAAATTGAATTACCGAAACATAATTTTATCCCAGCCTTAGTAAAATAAAAACATAAATACATCAACGTGCCAACGGACACTTATCCCATGAAGGTGATAGGCAAACAAAATAAATTACAATAACGAAATGTACGCTATCTAAGGCGGGAAAATTACTAATGTATGTGTGAGCGCGCTTGCCCACACATGGTGTTTGGACGCTGCTTGCGCCCAGTCCGTCAGGTCAGCCTTACCGTCGTCTCCTCCGGTCGCCGACTCTGGCTGCTTCGTCCGCGATGCTGCCTCCGGCTGCAAGGTCACGCGTGATACGACTCATTCGTCAAACTACCGAAATTCATAAAAAGTTCGTGTAGCACGGTCGCCATTCGATTTTACCCGTTAAATCGAGAAAGGTAAGTATACTACTAACCGTATCTGCCGACTGATTCCCCTTTTTCTCTGTTTCAGGTGTTCCGGACTGCTGCTGGCCGCTCTCTTGTCGTCGCTGGATCTCCTTCGTGGAAGCCGCTTCAACCAACGATGCTGGACCTCGATCGTCACGGATGGACCCACAGGATCGTCGCAGAATCTCCGGTAAGTATCGTATACTATTTGCTTATATCGCAAGTAATGTTCATTTACTCGCACTTAATTTCCGTAGGAATATCGATTTACGAAGAATCTTCCGCTTGGAAAGTGACTCAGGACAAGTCACAGGATATCGTCGAATGATTTCTAACACTCAGGATATCTCTTTGTATAACAATGTATTTATTCAGCAAATCTCGAATAAATAATCATTCAGTTCGATCAACGATGATTTACAGTCACTCTTGGTGTATCACCGTCGTCGTATATCACAGTTCGCGTGTCGCGTGTAAAATTGACAATTTTCGAATAAATACGAGTCTCGCTCCGCAACATGGGTGTCACCGGTCGTTGTGAGAATATGACGTATTCTCCCGAATGATTGTCCTTTGTTTCGTACACGGATGTGAAATTTCGCACTATTCACATAAGTCACACGCACTATCACCGATACGTGATATTTCCGGATATCGCTCCGTACGCGGGTCGCATCGGTTGTAACGAGAACCTCGGCTATGTGTCAAAACGTGTTAGCTCTCTGAGCTCTCCCGACAGACTGACCTCGGTCGATCGCTCGCCGCGTCGTACCTCCCCACCTCTGAGCGGTACCCCCACTCCTGTTATTGAATCAGCCGTCACGTGATCGTTGCCTGTTCGTGCCTGACAAACAAGTCTGACAAACACGCAGGAATGTCGTACGATTCTCTTATACTTTCGTGAACGCTTGAAATTATCTCTGGATATATCTCGAGAAATCAAATATGACATATAATATAATTTTGAATGATTTTACAGATGCGACGCAATTTCGTTATTTGGGGATGCACAACGACCGCTTCTTATCACGCTAGATTCTTATCGACTAATATCACGGGAAATGACGTGTTTTCCCGGCGATGACGTTCGTGCAGGAAGTTTACCGCACGACGATCCGATTTCGACGGAAACGCGATATCTACGCTATTTGACGTCTCGTAAGGCCTATTGTAAACTTTATTTCAAATTTTTACATCCGTACAAAGCTTTCGTTGCACCGCCAACAAATCGACGCAGAATCGCGATATACATGCTCATTAGGATCTCACGAGTGCATCGATATCGGCCTTATTTCCATCCAGGGTATGTGCAGCGATCTCGTGTTACAGAGTTCGCAGGTCGACGGGACTTGGTGCGTCGTACCTCTGGGGACCTTGTGAAGTCATCTCACAGGGTTGCTCCAGGGGAAGGTGCTCGTGCAGGGTACTTCCTGCACCCAGGTCGGATCAGGGTGAAACTTGATATCCACGCTATTTGGGACCTTATCGGACCATTCCCGGTGGTCGTTTGGCTGTACGAGGTCTGTGCAAGGATCTTGGTGTACAACTATCGAATTTTTCATCGAGCGTTATATACGTCTTATTTGACGTCCAGAGAACACGTTCGTACCGTTCGTTGTCATGGATATTGCCTGTGCCGTGATTTCCTTGCACAGGCTTCGGACTTTATCGGGACCGCGATAACAGTGTTCACCGACACTCAACTAACGCCTCGGAAATGCCTCCTCCAGGAGAAGAGATCCGTGCGTAGCTTTTGCTGCACGTTGATCGGACAACTGCGAGACCACGTGAGGCGTGTTACTCGCGACCCATAGGGACTCTCTGAACAGTCCTCTCCTGTAGCTGACGTTCGTGCACGATTCCTGGTGCACATGGATCCGTCGCGTGTGAAAATTATATTTTTACTCTTTATCAACGCCCATTAGTCGCGCTGGGACGCTACTTTTCGCGAAAAGTCCGCGTAACGCTACTTTCACGCACGACGTGTCAACTTCATCTAAACGCGCTCCGGTGCACGTAACTCTATACGCTGTCGCGCGATAACGCTGAATCACGGGGTTTTACCCCTTACTCTAAATTAAACGCAAATAAAAAATTTTATTACTAATGCGACCTTATGCATCGCGCGACTCGCCACGCTTGGCGGTCATCGCACAGTGGTCCCAAATCCCCAAAAGCTGGCCAAAAGTCGAAAAGAAACTATTTTTTCTAGGGACTTTTAATGGTTGGAATAGTAGTAGTGGTACACCTAGTATGTATTATGACCGTTAAAAAAGGGGAAGCGTCCCTACCTGGGTTAGGAACGCATTCCGTTCGTGAGCGTGGGGCCTGCCGCATTGTTCACTCGTCGCGCGTCGAAAATAACAAAAGTTCAGACGCGTGTAGAATCGCGAAAAGTTAACGGATTTGGATTCTGCAAAATGGATTCTTCTCCAGAAAGTAAATACAATTTGAATGTGTTACTCGAAATTATTATTAACAATGTATGAAATAGTAAGTCATTAATAAAAGTAGTGGTATTTTTCTTGGTCACGTTCTGAAAAGTTGTGTTAGAAAAAGCAATAAGTCAAAACCCTTGTCGACCCCGGCTCTTTAATCAAATGGAAAATGTTGCTTAGACATTTCTTCCAACCATATCCAAAAATTAGCTGCAACTAGCTTCGACTTCGGTTTCGGTTATAATTTTTATGCGATGATGTGTGCACTTTCTGCAGTTTTTCGTAATTTTCTCGTCTGAAATATTGTTTATAGGAAATTGGTAAAGATAATTTTTCTATTAATGTTATTTTTCCATTTTCTACAGAACATCTGGATAATACCGAAGAAATTTCTTTCACGAGAAAGGAAATTTTTATTTTTGTGAAATCGGTATTGAACGGAAATATCAACGTGGTCACTGACATTGTTGAAATGGAGGTGTCAAAAAAATTGAAGCATCCATACATTTTGCCGAAAAGTCTGAAAGATGCCATGGGTAGATTGGTATCGGAATTTAAAAAGAGGTGGCAACAAGTGAGCAGGAACGAAACCAAATTCTTCCAAAAATTCGACGAGTGGCTCAACGTTCCTGTGTCTTTCACAATTGAAAATGAAGGTTTGAAGACTTCCACGGAAAACACAATGGGGCGTCCTTCTACAAGCTGGGACGATTTGAGTGATCGGTCAAAACAGAGGAGGACAGAAAAGGTTCGAAAAGAACATACTGTCCATGAATTGGCCTACGCTACACAAATGGGTCTCCGGGCTTCTGGAAATTTACATGCTTCAAAGGTAATTAGGGATGTCACAGAAGGCTGTCTATTAAAAGCATCACAGTACCGGAAATCTATGGAACGCGTTTCAGAAGATGTGCTGTCAGGCAACGAAGCATTATCACTTGTAGTAGAAGGTAAAATGACCAAAAGTCAATACCAATTAATACGTTCTGTAAGCGTGAAAAAAAATTGTAAATTATACCCGCCTTATAAATGTGTATTGGATTCTAAAAAAAAGTGTTACCCTGCAAAGTCAGCTGTAACTGAAAGTGGAGCCACAGTTGGACTCCAAGCATTGCTAAATCATACAGCTGAAAGAATATTAATGGTACAATCGGACGCTATTGAAAGTCCTCCTGAAAACAAATAGTTGTCCTTCTTGCCGGGTCATTGTTACGACAGCACAGATTAATTGTGGCGTCTCTGCCCTGGCCTCCGGAACGCTCGACGTCTTCTCCTCGCCGGTCTCTTGGAGCGTTTCTTTCCCGACTTGACTTTCGGGGGTTTTGTGCTCTGCTTCTGTGGTGGTCTCGTAGTCCATCACATTATGCATCAGCTCATCCGTCGGTTGTTCGCATGTGGCGCCGTCTTCGGTCGGCACCCCGTCTATCATTTTCGCTTCGGAGGAACTCGGCGTCAGCTCCCGGTGTTGCTGGAGAATTTCAAGACATCTTGTTATGTCTTTTCCCCTATGACACGGGGCTTGACCGACTCTAGGTGAGGCGATCACCGTCTCGGCCTCTGAAACTGGCTCCATCAGCACCGTATATATCCCGGGGGTTGTCGGGCGCTGGGCTCGAGTTGCTGCGCTCTCCTTCGGATTGTCGATATTGGTAGCTTCGGGCTCTTCGGCTTGGATTTCCCCTTCCGGGAGACCCGAGCTTTCTGCGTCCAGTTGCGGCCTCTCGCTGCTCGCCATCGATGCGCCCGGCCCGTTCATCTGTGGCTCCACCCGCTTTGGTTGCTGCTGCAACCCTTCGCTGTCAACGTCCGCTGCCAAGGCGCTCACCACCGCCTCTTCCGAGTGTACGCTGTCCTGGGGTCCATCCTGGTCCTCCTCCGTCGTGACCGGCATCTCAGGCCGCGCGTCGTCCTGTCGCGCCGGCGCAATCCGCGCACCAATTCCTTCTGGGGCGACGTCCAGTCGGATCGTAAATGGTCTTCGAGTGACGGCCTGTGGCCATCCGACCGACGTCATGATGGTCACCGTTGTGGGAATCCCCTCGTTATTTGGATCGGGGACCTCGAGATCGCGTATCATCTCCACCTGGTGGTCACGCTCCCTCTCACTAGTCTCGATCTCTTCGAGCATTCGGCTGACTCTGGCTTGGGACTTCTCTATCTGCTCCGTTGTCACAATCGGTGTGGGTGGTAGGCCCTCCGCGTACCTCTCAACAATTCTGACAGCCAACTCGGTGTACTGTCTATTGATGCGGTACCGGCGTCGGTTGGCAATCCGCTGGAACCCTGCTTCAACCGGGCCAACAAATCATCATCCAACACGTCCTCCATTGCAGTTGGATCCTCGTCCGAACGCCCCTGTCGAGCGTTATCCATCGCGCCGCTGTCCGCCCGGTCGATCGTCCGCTAGTCGGCCTGCAGGTAATAGCCGTTTGCTGCTTTGTCGCTGGGTCGTATCTCTCTATCGTAATCTCCACTCTCGCACGTACCGCGCTCGTCTACTACTGCCGTGTGACGGCTCGCCGGATATGCCTCGTCGCGCTCACAGCTTCGCTTTCGTTCACGTACGGCTCTCTCACCTTGCGGTATCGTGTGTCGCACGTCCGTTCCGTCTGCCGGATCGCACTTCACTGAATTTGCTCGGTTCGCGCTCCCGTATGTCGACTCGCCCGCTGCCGACGTGTGACGGCTCGTTGAAATCGTCACACTCCGCTCTCGATGCTGGACTCGATCGCGCTTGCCACTATCACTTTGCGAATTTTGGATACGTCCGCTCGCGTCGCTTGCCTGACTGCGACTGACACTGTTTGGCTGACTCGCTCTCCCGCTTGTCACCTCGCGCACTATTGACGTGTGCCGGCTTGTTGGACTCGTAACGACGCGCTCTTGACTCGGGCGTTGGTCACGGTTCGCGCTATCACTCCGCGTTTTTTCTATTCGCACCCTCGTGTCGCTCGACGGAATACGACTAATATTTCGCACTGCGGGCTCTCGCGCACTCAAACTGATTGACAGACCGTGTAATATTCGCGCAATGCGATTCGTATTTTCGCATTCTATCTCGCGCACTACCGACATCGATTTGTTATTTGGCTGGCGCACTCGCGCCGTATTATACTCTCGCGTGTTTGCGTGTATCACTCGTGACTGTTGTTTCACCGCGGTTCTGTTCTCCGTCTCTTTGCCACCGTCAATCACGCACGCACCTGTCATCCCTGTCTCTCTCGTCGATCTTGCACTCGACTCCCCGTCAGACTGGGTTTTCTCATCTGACGCCTGCATGATTATGCAGCACTCCTTATCACTCATGTCGGAGATGTCACTCCTCTCCGTCGTTATCTTCTGCTTTGCTCGCATCTCCCTTCGCCGTTATGGCCGCGAGTTTTCTCCCGCGGTCGTCTCGGCGTGGCTTCTCTTCTCTCTCCTTTTGATATTCTTTTGTAATTATCTCTTTTCTGGGATAATTATCTTTATCCCTCGTATATCGGGTAACTTTCGCCTTCCCCTGGCTGTCATCGCTGTCCGGCTCCTCGACGATGTCCACTCTTCCTCTCTGCTTCATCGCGGGTGAGTCCGCCTTTCGCCAGCTGGTCGACTTTGTTTGCGGCGAGGTTCTCGTCGCGTCGCGTCGCGTCTGGCGAAATTGTCTTGACGTCCATCGTTCCTCGCGTATGTGTTCCGGTTGGTGGATCGCTCTAGGCCGTATTCCATGCGATTTATCGGCTTATCCGCCGTTTTGCGTGCATCCGTGCGCATTCTTCTCGTCTCCCTCTCGTTCTCGAGGGTATCTAGCATGCTGATCATCTCATTTACGTTTCGCACTACTGAGGGCCGTAGTTCACGCGCGATGTCACCGTCGAAGTGTTCTCTCAGTGTCTGAACAACTTCCTCGTCTGTCATCGGCAGGACTAACGTTTTGGCTTGCCTCGCCATGTCTAGTGCGTACTCCGTCATGGATGCTTCTCCAGGCTTATACCTGCCGAAATAGACTTGCTGTCTAAAGCGCATCTGCGCTTGGCAGCCCCAAAAGTGCTGCTTGAATTTCTCCTTGATATCAAAGATATCCTCCGCATATTGAAGCTCGTGCCACTGACTGGCAGCTCCTTTCATGCACTTGCCAAAGTAGAAGAGTTGCTCTTCTTCAGATACTCCTTCGTATCTCGCTAGATTCTCAAATTTCTCGAGAAATCTGATCGGATTTTGCTTGTCCGATTTGCCCTTGTATGACAATTCGTCGAAGGGACTTTTAATCCATCCTCCTCTCGGCAATCGAGCTTGCAATGGGACCATCTCCATGTGCTTAACCTCTGCGTTCACGCCGCTATACGCGCGCTCGCCCGTTTGTTCTGCGGCACTCCGGCCCGCCGGACCGCGCTCCGCATTTGGTGATGCGACGTTATTACGCCTCGCTTGCACTGTCCGCATCTCTTCTAGCTCTGCCGTCAAATGTTGAATTTGCAACAGCAATCGCTGTTCGTTTTCCGTTGTATTTTCCATCGTCCTCTCTCTGCTGAGATTGATGGCTTCTATTCGGTCGGTCTCCGCGTTCCCGGTTAGTAGGTCTATCTCGTGGAACTCTGGATCCTCCGTATCTTCCTGTCGATTGTCCCGCTCGTCTGGCACTGATCCCTGTGATCTCGTGTGCACTCTCGGCAGTGTTCGACCTACCGTCGCCATGCGCCCTGCTCAGACGCACGTCGTCCTTCCTCTTGCTCTCGCTTTCGGCCCTATAGTGACCGTTGTCGGTTACACCGTTGGAAACTCGAGTTCGCCCTCGCCCGTCCGTACGAGGTTTCAACGCGTTTGTGAAGGTCGCGTGCGCTCGCGCTGCGACCTCGCGTTCGTTTGTCGCACGTTGTATTTACGTCTCGGTACGTCTTCTCGGTTTCTCGGATGTCCGCACTTCGCTCGCGATGCACTTTGGCACCCGTTGTGCTACACGCACTTGCTGCTGTGTCGCACTAACTGCTATGTGTTGTGACCTTTGTCACGATACACTCGCGTATCCTCTGTGCTGTATGCACTCACTGCTTTATCGCACTGATTGCTTTTGATTGTGACCTGTGTCACGATGCACTGTTGCACCCGGTGTGCTTCACGCACTTGATGCTCTATCGCACTGCTTGCTATCGGACGTGTCCTTTGTCGCGCACTACGCGTTCGTACGCTTTTCGTACAAATGGTTATACCGCCTCGGCTGTCTGTCGCCGCACGATTTCGCACTTTTCACGCACGTTGTTATAACACGTGTCGGACTTTGATTCACGGTCGCGATAGTTCTTTAGTGGCTTGGTGTGCCGTATTTCACGGAAACCGTATTTGAAGAATATTCACTACGCAATGCAGACACGGTATACGTATCCTGTCACGGTCGCCATGTTTAAAGAAAATTTCGAGTATGCGTGCTATTCTCGCCGACCTCCTCGTGTCACCGGGATGTCGTAGCACGACGCTCAGGGAATCCTCAGCCCCGCAGGTTCTTCTTCACGTGTGTGTCGGTCCACAGTTGCGTAGCTTGCGTTCCTCGCACCTCTATTACTGTAGCCGGACGTGGCCGTTTGAGAGTGTGGGAGACGCGTTATCACTTCCAAAATCACGGTCGCCACTCGGTTTGACCTATAACTACCGAGAAGGTGTGCTCGAGATATAATCTCTAATATAAGTTAGGGTAATTTCTCCTCTCTGTTGCAGGTGGATATCCCAGATGGATCATCACCGTCGCTGCCGCTTCCCCGGATTCTAGCTTCACTGCATACCGGATAGCTGCTTACTGTTGCCGCGTCCCCTGGATCCTCGAGTTACCGCATACCAAGTTATCGCTCTGCCGAGTCTGGGCCGCTCGGACGTATTCCGAGGTCGGGGCCAGCGACCTGGGTGGGTGACCGCCCGGGCCACTCGGACTTATTCCGAGGTGGGGGCCGAGCGATTTTTCTTGAAGGAGACACGCCGGGCCGCTCGGACATATTCCGAGGTCGGGGCCGGCGGGTCTGGTCGCCGGGCGAAATAGACCGGCGACGAGTAAGGTAACTCCGGTGGTCGGGGATCGCATCCCTTCCAAACCCGGCCATCGGAGTAGAAGGTTAGCCAGGGTGCGGAGGCTACCTCGGCCCTGGTTAAGGACTATATGCTGGTCGCCACGGCGGGCAGGACCTTGGGTGGGGTGCGACACCCTTCGGTACCTGTCTGTCCGTGGGGCCCCTTGCGTGGCGGCGCCCGTCACGGTGCCCACCGGGTCAGAGCGGTGAGAGCCCTAAAAACCCATGGGGGCTGGGCCTTGATGCCCTCTCCTCATGGGTGAGTAAGGGACTGGAGTCCCAGTTACCCTGCTGCTGGCAGGGGGCTGGGGTATAGGGGGCAACCCCGAGCCGTGATGGGTAGCGGGATAAAACCAAAGATGAATGACTCAAGAACACAAACCCACAAGAAGGAGTATTGCTCCGAGATTCGGGGCAAGGGGGAGGAAAACACTCAACGGTGCAGCAGCTTTGCTGCGCCCAAGAGTGTGAAAGAGAGGAGGAGCAGGGCTAACAGAGCTGGTTCCTCCTCTGGACGTAGGGGGGGGGGACACCACCCCTCGAGATGGGTCGTGTTCGTCCCGTCTCGACGAGGGCGAGAGGTCTCACCTCGCGGACACATGGAGGGAAGAGGACGTCGAGATGCAGGAGGAGGAGGTAGTGATCGACGTCACTGGCTCGGCGGACGAAGCGCCGAGCGATACGGAGGACTCCGACAGAGCCCCCGATAAAGACCCTGGCGAGGAGGTCTTTATCAACAAAGCCGGGGACACGAGGGGACGTCGCCCCACCACTTGCGCTTATTATCGTAAGCAGGTGGAGGCGGCGAAGAAAAAGGTCGCCGAATCGGAACGGGAGTTGCTGAAAATAGGCGACCCCTCCATACCTCCGGGTCTTTCCAAGAACCGGAAGGTCAAGGAGATTAGGGAAGCGGAGAGGCTGAAGCACTCCCCTACAGAGGAGATTCCAGGACTGATTCTGGAGAGCGTCGATTCGATTGACAAGGTCGCGAAGAGGTCCTCCAACCTGAACGGGCAAATGAGGGGAGCGTTGAACGAGGCCGCTGCGACGATCGCTGCCGCCACTGGGCAATTCGTGCTCCGGATCAAGGATCCAGGTGCCGGTATTGGCAGAGATCTGGAGGTAGAGGAATTGCGACGAAAAGTCTCTGCTCAAGAGGCAGAGCTGAACAGTCTGAGGTCGCTGCGAGACGGGAATGCCCAGCTGCAGCGGCAGCTGCAAGACATGCAGCAACAGTTGCTGCAGCTGCAACAGCAACAGCAGCAGCAGCAGCAGCTGTCGCGGACGCTGAGCAGGAGCGCAAAGAGGAAGCGCACTTATATCGAGGACTCCAGCTCGGAGGAGGTTGGCGAGAGCGTGGCCGATGCTGAGATGGAGGCGGAGACCACCAGCAGCACCAGAGATGCCGTGCTGGAGGGGATACGACGCGAAGGCATACCGGCGGCGGTGAGGCCGCAGATTGGGGGCAGAACAAAGATCATCGACGACGAAGTGCCGGCGAAGTCGCTGCCCCCGACCGCCGCCGCGGCTCGCGTCGTGGAAGGGGATACGGAGGGCCGGCTGTTCCGGGCGCTCTCGAACAGAATGGAGGAACTGTTCCAGGGGATGGTGGCTCGGCTTGGTCTGGCCGGACTGGGTGGGTCCTCGACGAGCAAGCCCCCGGCGAGGCTGGGGGGAGCGGTGGCGGGGCCTGCTGCGCCCGCGTCCTCTGCACTCACCACCGAGAGGCCCGCTGGGAATAAGGAGGAAAAGAGCGGTGCGCCCAAGCCCCTTCCCGCGATGAGCAAGGGCGCCGAGTCCGCAAAGAAGAAGAAAAATGCGGGGGGAAAGGAACAAGCGTCTCCCCCCAAGCAGGCGCCAACGGGTCCTCCGAGCGCCCCAGAGACCGCCTCGACGTTCCGGCGATCCAGCGACGACGGCGATCCAGCGGAGGCGGCGATCCAGTGGGCAGTGGGGTCCATCCAGCATCCAGAGGAAACCTGAAACAGAAAAGGAGAATTTGAAATCGACTACGAAAGGTCTGTCCATAAGTTATCCTTCTAGGTGGGTAACGATTAAACCGAGTGGCGACCGATAAATAAGTAATAGAATTATCGAGTGAGTCGTGGTAGATCCACCTTCCGTCCGGATAGGTTAGCTGTAACAGATAATCGATTCAAGGGAAATAACCTTACCGACTGGTGATTAGATAACAGATAATCGATTCAAGGGAAATTACCTTACCGACGGGTGATCAGATAGGTTAGCTGTAACAGATAATCGATTCAAGGAAAACTACCTTACCGACGGGTGATTAGACGAGAATTGATAATCGAACGTTGGGTGGGCGATGGCCAGACTGAAGGTCCTAGAAAAACGCCCATTACAATGTTTTTGGTGCTTGGAGGTTGGCCACACAAGAGCCACGTGCAAAAGCACGGTGGATCGCACTGGAGTCTGCTACAGGTGCGGTGTGGTTGGCCACCAGGCCCGAGAATGTGACGCACCCGCGAGATGCGCGGTATGCGCTGACGCGGGGCGTCCCAGTCAGCATAAGGTGGGAGGCAAGGCCTGCCCTCGCGCTGGCAGGAGGAAAGGAGGACAGCCACCCAAGAAGAGCGGAGACGACGGTAATGCGGCGCCTCCTAAAAAGGGTGGTAATGCCGCTCCCACGGCAAAGCCGGCGAAAAAGGACAGTGGCAAGAAGGTCACGGGGGCACGGTCATCGGGGGGCGGCCAACGGAAACTGGCCCCCCCAGGCCTTAAGACTACGGGCGAAGTTATTCTAAAGGACCTCAAGATTATACTTAAAGGTCCGAAAAAGCCAGAGGTGACGGGCAATAAGAAGCCCGAGACAAGCTCCACGGAGCCTGACAAGATGGACTGGGCTGCAGGGGAGAGTTCCACCGGGTGGACGGAGTCTCCAGCAAAGACGGCCCAAGAGCAGAACGAAACTGCAACGAAAGGAGTTCCCCCGGTGGAATCAAACGCAATGGAGGTGGAGAAAGGGGAGGACTTCCTTGTGGAGTCCAGCCAATAAATGGCAGTTAGGATTCTACAAGGAAACCTCAACCACGCCCGCGCCGCTCAAGACCTTTTCATACATGAAATGGCGGAGCGCGGGTGTGGACTGGGGGTGGTGGCGGAGCCGTTCAGGGTCCCGGCAGGCCACCCCTGCTGGGCCGCGGACGCTACTGGCTCTGCCGCCATCACTTGGAGAGATCTCCCGCAGTCTCCCCCGTGCTCGAGAGACGAGAGCGGAGAGGGATTTGTGTGTGTGAGATGGGGGCCCATCTCCATCGTGGGGGTTTACGCTCCCCCAAGGTGGGACCTTGCCAAATACGAGGAGGTGCTACATGACATAGGCGCGTGTGTGCGTCGGCACCTCCTCCACGACGGCAAAGTTATGGTGCTGGGTGACTTCAACGCGAAGAATACGCTATGGGGTTCCCCACGCACCGACCGGAAGGGTCAGACCTTGGAGGAGTGGGCGTCGGGCTTTAACCTGTGTCTATTAAACACAGGTTGCGAGAGTACGTGTGTGCGTCGGCAGGGGGAGTCGATAATTGACCTTTCGTGGGCCAGTCCCCCTGCCGCACGCTTAATACACAGTTGGGGGGTAAAGACGGACAGGGAGTCCCTGTCGGACCACCGTTACATCGAGATGGTGGTCCAAGTTACCCCCCTAGATGTGCTGGCCCGACGTCAAGCCGCGGAGAAATCGCGGCGGAGGTGGGCCCTTAAAAAGATCGACCCGGATCGCCTACGTGCAGCGATATTGGCGTTGACCTGGGGGAGCGAGGAAGCGCGGGCCGACGCCGAGGAAGCCATAGACGTCGACGCGGAGGCGGAAAGGTTGCAGAAATTAGTAACCTGCGCCTGCGATTTTGCGATGCCCCGCGTTGGCAGGCTTCCCCCCCGGCGCGCTGCGTATTGGTGGACGGATGACATCGCCAAACTACGGCGGTCATCCGTCCACGCAATGAGATGTTTTCTGAGGGCCCGTGCGGGGCACGGGCCCCTCAGTGAGGAGGAGGCTGGGGAGGCCTGGCGCGCTGCCCGCTGGAACCTCTCCAGAGCAATTAGAGCGGCCAAGGAGAGAGCCTGGGGGGAGCTTCTCCAGACTCTCGAGGAGGATCCGTGGGGGCGCCCTTACAAACTAGTCCTCAATAGACTGAGGCCATGGACGCCCCCATTAACGAAGACTCTGGACCTCCAGTTTGTCGACAGGGTAATGGATGCTCTGTTCCCTGCCGACAGGGGAGGCGCGGTGCTCTTCCCCGAGGTAGAAGTCCCGAGGTGGAGCCCAGAGCTGGGGGTCACCAGGGAGGAGCTGGAGAGAGCTCTCCGCCGGGTCGGGAAGCGTAAGGCTCCTGGCCCGGATGGCATACCAGGAAAGGCCTGGATCTTGGCCGCTGGGGGACTGACCGACCAATTGCTCCGAATATTTACCGAGTGTTTGAAAGTCGGTCGGTTCCCCACAAGGTGGAAGAAGGCCAGTCTGGTTCTACCGCCAAACGTAATTTCTCTATTTAGGAATGTACAACGATCGCTTCTCAACATAGCTGATCCTTATCGACTAATATCACGGGAAATGACGCGTTTTCTCGGTGATGACGCTCGTACCGGAAGTTAGCCTTGGAACGATACGGCTTCAACGGGAACGCTACATTAACGCTATTTAACATCTCATAGGAACGTTCGAAATCTTTATTTCTCGAAACAGATTTTGAACAATGATCTAACCACTCGATCATCGGATTCGAGCGGGACCTTGACAGACGCTCTCGCTAGGCTCTCGCGATCACCCCTATGTCGGTGTTTTCCTCGTGGATGGTCCCCAGGTCGACTTCTTTGTTCAGGGTCCGTAGGACGACGGGAGTCGGTCCGCTGGGTTCCTCGGGACCCAATTAGTCCATCCCTGTCGTTTGTTCCAGAAGAAGACGTCTGAACCGGAAGTTGACTATGTCCCGGTCGAATCAGGGTGAAACTCGGTATACGCGCTATTTAGGACCCTAATAGGCCATCGCTGTTGGCCGTTTGTCCGTACGATGTCTGTACAGAGATCTAGCTATTGGTCGACCGAAATTCTAAATGACACTTATCAACGTCTTAATTGACGTCCAAAGAACGCGTTGGTAACGTTTATTCTACCGAATCATATCTACAGAGTGTTTTCCCTGTACAAGCGCCGCACTTTGTCGGGAGCGCGATCAGGATGTACGCTGTCACTTATTTAACGCTGAATCACGGGTTTTCCCCTTTTATACGCATTTACGCGCGGTTCGCATGTAAATGAACGAAAATCCAAAACAAAAAGTTATTTAAATGGGGAGAACCAAAAGAAATCAAAATAATATTAAATTGTTGTCGGACTCGGTGTCCGGCACGCAATTGTCATAGGACACGCCACGCTTGGCGTGTTACACGCTGTATCGGATTATGAAATACTTATGGGTATATAATATATATATAGGTATATGTGTAGACGCTCACGCAAATCGAGACGTCTTACAGGAAACTTTATTTCTAAGCTTAGTACTATTAAACGCAAAATAATTAAACGGCGCGTATATTTATATCGAAACAAAATAAATAACTAATAGGCATTATGCCCCTTACGCGACAAAATAAAAAGAAACTAAATAAAGCGCTGAGCAGCTGGAGACTTACTCGGCCTCGCTTTCCTCCGGCCTGGTCTCTGGCGGCACCGCTGCAGTCGAATGAACTCTTACACTCAGGATATCACTTTATATAACAATGTATTTATTCATGTGTATTTGAATAAACAGTCATTACATTTCGATTCACAGTGATTTGCTTTCACCCGCGGTGTCGCGTCGTGATCGATAGTTACAGTTCGCTCGTGGCGCACAAATTCGCGTAAACTCGAGATAAATCGTCCAACGATCCGCAACACGGGTATCATCGGTTGTCACGAGAATACACAATATCCTCCCGTATGACTGTCCTTGGTTTCGTACACGGATGTCGAATTCGAAAAATGTCACAAGTCTCGCTCGCACACACGATTCGCGAATAATTGTCGGATATCGCTCGGTATCCGGATCGGGAGTAAATCCTGCTCCGGTGGGAAGGGGGGGCGGAAAAAAGGCGCAACCGCCGCCCCAAAAAGGGGGGGACAGGGTGCCCCCAAGATCCCAAAGACGGTTGGGGCGGCGGGCGCGAAGGGCGCCACCACGTCGGGGGCACCGGTTTCGGGGGCCCGCATCACGGTTCCCCGGATAGCGGGCAATGAGCCCATCCGGCTCGCGATTAGACGACTCGCGGCGACCACCGAGCGGATCGATGCGTCGGTGGGCGGGGCCGAGGCGGTGGCAGCCGGTATGGGCGAGGAGGTCGCCGCCATGAGCGCCGCCACGGATGCGGCGCTCGCTTTGTACGCCGCCGAGTACGCGGCGGGGGAAGGCTTCGTGGATTGGGTGGATCCGCGGGGCGAAGAGGAGCCCCCTGCCGGGACCGGGTACATCGGGGGGAGGGCCGCGTCGGCGGCCGCTGAGAGGGATGTGCCGGGGGACCCCATGGACTTTGCAGAGGATCCATGTCTGTAAGGGTCCTCCAGGCGAACCTGAACCACGCCCGCGCTGCCCAGGATTTGTTCATCCATACAATGGCAGAGCGCGGGTGTGGTTTGGGGATAGTCGCGGAGCCCTATGGGGTCCCAGCGGCCCACCCCAGCTGGGCCAAGGACCACAGTGGCTCCGCGGCTATCACATGGCGGGCACTGCCACGGCCCCCCCCCCCCCGTGCACTCGTGGTGAGGCCGGGGTGGGTTTTGTGGCGGTGCACTGGGAGTCCATCTCCGTCGTGGGAGTGTACACCCCTCCGAGCTGGGACCTGGCCAGATTCGAGCGGACGCTCCACGATATGGAGGGATGCGTCCGCCGATGCCCTACTGGCCGGGTCATAGTGGCGGGGGACTTCAATGTGAAGTCTTCGCTTTGGGGTTTCCCGCGCACTGACGCGAGGGGCAGCGTCCTGGAGGGGTGGGCGGCGAAGCTCGGCCTGTGTCTCATAAACACGGGCCGAGTAAGCACATGTGTGCGCCGGCAGGGGGCCTCGGTGATCGATCTCACCTGGGCGACTCCCCCTGCCGCGCGCGAGATACACGGCTGGAGGGTGGCCACGGACCTGGAGTCCTCATCGGACCATCGTTACATAGAAATGATGGGCCGGGCCACTCCTCTGGCAGTGCTGTCCCGCCGCCGCGCCGCGGAGAAAACGCGGCGGAGATGGGCCCTCAGGAAGTTGGACCGGGATCGCCTACTAGCGCCTACTAACCTGGGGTAGGGCGGAGGGCGACGCCCTCGCCGAGGGGACTGGAGAAGTGGATGTGGACGCGGAGGCGGATCGATTAGTGGAGGCCGCGTCGCGAGCGTACGACGTGGCGATGCCCCGCGTCCGCACCCTTCCCCCTCGACGAACCGCCTATTGGTGGACGGACGAGATTGCCGAGCTTCGGCGCTTGTCCGTCCACGCGTGCCGGCGGTGGCTGAGGACCCGCGCTGGGCGCGGTGCCCTCGGCGAGAGGGAGGAGGGAGAGGCCTGGCGTACTGCCCGCCAGGAACTCTCCCGTGCCATCTTCGCGGCCAAGAAGAAGGCCTGGGAGGAGCTCCTCGCCACGGTAACGGAGGATCCGTGGGGGCGTCCGTATAGGCTTGTCATTAACAAGCTCAAGCCATGGACGCCCCCGCTCACGGAAACACTGGCCCCCCAATTTGTCGGCGGGGTGGTGGATACACTATTCCCCGCCGACAGAGGAGGAGAGGTCCTCTTTCCGGAAATCAGAATTCCGGAATGGAGGGAGGACCTGGGGGTCAGTGAGGAGGAAGTGGCGAGGGCCATCCGCGGGGTCAAGAGGCAGAAGGCCCCGACGGGATTCCAGGCAGGGTCTGGGTCTTGGCCGCGGGGGAACTGGCCGGCTGGATGCGAAATCTTTTTACAGCATGCTTGCGTGCCGGCCGGTTCCCCAAAAGATGGAAGGAGGCCAGCCTAATTCTCCTGCCAAAGGCGGGAAAGCCCGCGGACTCCCCGTCCGCGTACAGACCCGTGTGCCTGCTGGACGAGGTGGGCAAGATATTTGAAAGGATCATTGCCGAACGCCTCGTCCAGCACCTGTCCCGGGGTGAGGGAAGAGGTCTCTCCGACGACCAATTCGGCTTCCGTGCGGGGAGGTCAACCGTGGACGCGATCAGGCGCGTCCTCTCCCGCACGGAGGCGGAAATTGAGGAGGGGGGAGTGGTGTTGGGGGTGTCGTTTGATGTCGTCAACGCCTTCAACACCCTCCTCTGGGAGGTAATAGGGAGGACGCTGGTGAGGTTTCGCGTCCCTCCCTACCTCATCAGGGTCGTCGGAGATTACTTCCGGGACAGGGGCCTGATGTACGCGGACCGGGACGGGGTCCTCAGGATCAGGCTCGTTTAGCGCGGTGTTCCGCAGGGGTCGGTGTTCTCGAAGCGGGCAACGGATACGTTGCTGTCAGATGGGGCCACGTTTCGGTTGTGGGGGTATATATATCCCCCAACATGAGCGTGGCCTAGTATGAGGCGGCGCTGGACGACATCTGGGGATGCGCCTCGAGGATTCCTCCCGGCCCGATGGTGATGGCCGGGGACTTCAACGCCAAGTCGGCGTTGTGGGGGTCTCCGGTCACGGACGCCAAGGGGAGGATACTCGAAAGATGGGCGGCGGGCCTTGGGCTCTGCACCGTCAATACAGGGTCCGTGCAGACGTGCGTGCGGCGCCGGGGGGGGGGGGTCCATCGTGGATATCACGTGGGCTAACCCCGCCGCCGCGCGTCGCATAACGGGTTGGAGGGCGGCCGAGGAGGTCGAGACTCTTTCAGATCACCGGTACATAGAGTTCGGCCTCTCGGTCGTCCCTCCGGAGGTCTTGGCCCGCCGCCGGGAGGTGGCGTGTAGATTCCCCAGATGGGCGTTAAGGAAGATGGATCGCGACTTATTTAGGGCCGCGGTCCACGCGTCCTTGTGGACGCAGGACTCATTTATTGATGAGTCGGCGGACGTGGACGAGGCAGCCGAGCGGATCGGGAACTTGATGACTGCGGCGTGTGACGTTGCCATGCCCCGATCCCGGCCTCGTCCGCGTCGCGCCGCGTACTGGTGGACGGAGGAGATCGCCGAGCTGAGGCGCTCCTCCGTCCAAGCCAGGCGAGTCTGGCAGCGGTCCCGAAGGAGTCGGGACCCGCGCAGACTCGAGGAGGCCGGAGAAGGTTACCGCTCCGCCAGGCGGGCCTTCTCTCGGGCTATCAAGGTGGCCAAGGACCGAGCCTGGGATGAGTTATTGCAGGCCCTGGACAAGGATCCATGGGGGCGCCCATATCAGATGGTTCTGAATAAATTCAGAACCTGGGCGCCCCCTGTAACGGAGACCATTGACCCTGAGTTCCTAGAAGAAGTGGTGGACACCCTCTTCCCCGACGATCCTGGGGAGAGGGTGAATGGAGGTCCCGCTCCACCCGTTGTGGAGTGGGACGAGGAGCTCGGGGTCACGATGGACGAGATGCGCAGGGCCGCAAAAAGGCTCAAGGCCGGTAAGGCCCCAGGGCCGGACGGCATCCCGGGCAAGGCGTGGTCCTTGGCCACGGGGGAACTGGCCGAGCACCTGAGGGTGCTATACACCAGATGTCTGAGGGAGGGCCGGTTCCCCCAGGCGTGGAAGGTAGCCAAATTGGTTCTCCTCCCTAAAGCAGGGAAGCCCGCCGACTCACCCTCGGCGTATAGACCAATCTGCTTGCTGGACGAGGTTGGCAAGTTATTCGAGAGGATCATCGCCAGCCGCCTTGTCCAGCACCTGTCCCGGACTGGACCGGATCTGTCACCGGCCCAATATGGCTTTTGAAAGGGCAGATCAACGGTGGACGCGATCGGACGCATCCGGGCCCTCTCGAGAGCAGCGGCGGAGGACAGGGTGCTACTGGGAGTGTCGTTCGACGTCGCGAACGCATTTAACACCCTGCCCTGGCCGGTGATAAGGGGGGCGCTGGAACACCATGGCGTTCCCCCCTACTTGGTGGCCGTTATCTTCGGCTACCTCCGGGACAGGAGATTGGTCTACACCAACCGAGATAGTGTGCTGAGGGTGAGACTAGTCGTGCGAGAGGTTCCACAGGGGTCAGTGCTTGGCCCCCTCTTGTGGAACCTTGGCTATGATGCCGTCCTGCGAGTTGCCCTCCCCTCGGGGTGTTGGGTCAACGGTTTTGCCGACACCTTTCTGGGGGTTGAAGGCGACGATTGGGAGGAGGCCCGAAGACTGGCTAACGTTGGGGTGCGTTCAGAAAGTCACCCAACTTACCAAACTCACCCAAACCCCCGTTCAGAAAGTCTCGGGTGAGCCTCGGGTGGCTCACGGGACTCTAATGAAAAGCCTTGCGATTGGACAGTCCAGAGACGGTAGTATAAAGGTGGGGAAATGTAGGCGGACGACAAATTGGCGAAAGAACCCGACATTACACGGAAAGTGACGAAAGTCTTAGAATGCTTCAATTTTTTCGGTAGTGGGGGCCACACAGCTCCTCGATGATTTTCGACGGATGACCTGGGTGACCCCTTCTCTTCCTCCAAACTAAAACCCGCGGATTTTAAATTGTAAAGACGTACGTACAATGGTCTTTATAAAAACTTCTATTATTAATTAATTAATTTCTAAAAAATTAGTGTTTTGACTTGACCCGCAAATTTTACGATAACGTGTTTCCTTCTTTGAAATCAGCCTTGGTCTGCTCTCCGTGTCATATTCTCCGCGTCATCTGTTCTCCGATCTTTTATCACAAACATATAAATACGCATTTTCGTACTCCAGTTTTTCTGGAACTTCGTGTACATGGAAATTTTTGTTTTTTCCGTGTAAAATGTGTAGTGTTTAAGTGTCTTGAAAAGCGTTAAAGTGTACTGCCACGTAAGTTGAAAAACAGTATCAATAATTGATTGTGTAATTTACTACTTCATCGTAAAACACGCGAAAGTCCTTGTCATTATTGTACCCGATTTTTTTTCTTATGACTCACAGTGTGCTATTAACACACATGTACTTTTTAATATTTTCACAATGAAATATTTAAGGTTATTTTTGGTTAATGTTTTATTCTGGCACGTGTTATATTTTCAGTTACCATAATAAATCAACGTGCTGCAAATATGGATATAGGAAGCAGAGAATTAGTTATTGCATCTTCTGTGGTGGCTTTGGCACTTAAGATGAGAAAAGTCATTGACGAGGTATTTTGTGAAAATGATGATGACGATGACGAAAACGATGATGAGGTTGAGGTAATGCTTGCAACGCTGATGCACGAAGAAAAAGAAGTGGGTCCGAAGCCAGCACGATGCCAAAATTTTGTTGAACTTGTTGTGCCAAGGTTTAGCTTTAAACAATTCCAAGAGAATTTTCGTATGTTTGCGCCAGCATTCGAAAATTTGTTAACTGTTATTGCTCCTCTCTTGGAAAATCGCACAGGGACTGGTAGACCGACAACAAGAATCGAAAAGCAGCTATTAGGTGTTGTGTGGTTGCTCGCAACGCCCGATTGTTTTAGGTAGGCGAAAAATTTGAAGGATTACATACAATTTTTTATCCTTGTCTTTTATGTTGTCATTTTGTCCCAGATCCTGTCGTCTATATTTGTTAATATTAAACGTTCGACGTCATAATCCTCGACCTTATAACAGGATGAAAGTTATAATGCACATATTTCTTTTGTAGATCTGTCGGAATGAAGTTTGATGTCAAAATCAACCCTTCATTCCTGCTTTCGAAGAGTAATAGCTGCCCTTGTTAGTATATCTCGACTTATCGCTTGGCCTACAGGCGAAAAGTTAGAAAGGACTGTCCAGAAATTTAAAGATATTGCTGGTATGACGGGAGTGAGTGGTGCAATAGACGGTTGTCACGTTCCCATCGATGCACCTCAAGTAAGTTTTACTTTGCACAAGTAGTTTTACGACAAAAACTTACACTTCCAAAGGAATTACAAAAGAAAAAGTAACAATTATGAAATTAATTGTAAAGGATTTTAATTTTCTACTTACAATATTACAAGTTTAAAAAATACTATATTGTAAAATGTAAAATTTGTTAGGTTGATGCACAATACTACCGAACCAGAAAATGTGAGTACGCAATAACCCTTCAAGCGGTGTGTGATATTGAGTTACGATTCACCGATGTATTTGCTGGCTATCCTGGATCTGTGGGAGATCTCCGAGTATTTCGGAATTCTCCATTATACAGGGACACTGAGGAAAACATCCAGAATTTTTTCCCTAATGGTGAATATATAATTGGAGATAAGGCCTACAATCCTCCATTGCCTTGGTGTATTCCACCATATAAAAATATAGGACACCTAAATGCTGTAGGTGGTATTTTTTTACTTTGTACGTACGTAGCAGTTTGAACATTCTTCGCCTTGCAATGATAACACATAGATATTAATTTTAGGTACAAATCTCGTTTAATACCATTCTGAGTAAAACGAGACAAACAATCGAAAGAACTTTCGGATTACTGAAAGGACGCTTTCGACGATTAAGACATCTCTCCATGGTCTGCTACGAAGAAATCCCAGACACCATACTGGCATGCTGTGTTCTACATAACATATGTCTACAGCAGGAGGATGATTTCCTCGAGCTGTATATTGAGGAAGGATTACCTTTTGTTTATGGGAACGAAGACGGCGAAATGGAGCAGTATAAACCTGCAGGAGAAACAGGCGGCGCTAAACGTGATCGTCTGGCTGCTGCATTAGCAAACCATTGATGTGTTTTTTTTATTCATTTCTATCTGTATATTTTCATATACATTCTCTGTTTGCTAAGTAAGGTTTTAATTTTTGAAATTACTTTGTGGTATCATCTATTTAATATTATTTATTATATATGGTTTTACAATATTTTCTTCTGTTAATGACCAACTTGAATATTTGTACTATAATAATATCTAATCTAATAATAATAATAATATCTAATCGATTATTTAAACATGTTTTAACTATTTACTTTGAAAGCATTCGTTATTATTATTATTAAAAAATTAATCATTACAAATGTCATTTTTTTACACTTGGATTGGAGGAGTTATATATTTCGAAGGTAAACTTTGTTCTATTTTACCTTTCCGCGTTTGTTATAATGATACATTAATCAGATACATTAAGCTTTTTTAAACTTGTCTTCTGAGTTAATAATTTTACAGTTGAAATGTGCAGTTTTATTTCTTCTTCTCTAACAAAATCTTTCAGACTACCCTTTTCACCCAAACGAGTAGCGCCATCTATCTGTTTTTACTAAACACTACATCAATCCATCATGTTATTCGATACTTCTCATGATTTTCACTTGTTTTAACACACAATTCTATTAAACAGCAGTTGTACAAGCGTGCATTGAGACAATTGAGACGCATACGAAAATGTCTGTGATTCCCGTTTTTAATGAAAACCTGCACATATACCTTACAGATGAGGCAGGAAACATAGTGCAGAGCGAAAGAGGATACTACGTTGCTATAGATCGACAAGGTACATATCAATATTAAAAAGTGTTTCATTATTCAACTATGACTGTTTATAACATTATTTTTTAGTACAAATATTATCACTCTTGTCATTAGGCTTGTATTTTTTTAATAAGTCTCATTTTATCACAAGACAAAAGATTATGTGTGTGCCAAAAAATTATTAATTGGATCAAGACAAAAGTTTTAATGCAAAATAATACATATAAATTCGACAATTGAATGAGAAATTTGGAATAAAGTAATTAGTTACTATACAGCTTTACGTTGTCCCTGTAATACATTTTAATATATGCTAATAATTTTCGATCTTCCTCTTTTGTCCTTTAAGGATGTATTGGACCTATCTTCGAAATAGTACGAAGTCGATAATTTTCGCTGGTGTCGCGAAACTTGATTTCTCGCGGGGTTCGAGTGTCTCTGCCGTCCACCGTAGCTCCTTCGTCGCTCACTTTGGCTGATCGGTCGTCTCGTCTGTGTTGTTCATCCTCGGTGGACTTTGCCGCCTCACAGACTTGTCCGTCATTGTTTTTGCTTCTGTTCGCGTCCTCCGGGCATCCTTCGGTAGTCCTCTCGGTCTCGACATCTCCCCTCGTTATCACGTGTACGTATCTCACGTCACGATTCTCGTTGTACTCGTCGGAATCAACAAGTCGGATTGAATTGTCATCTCCGTCGTCGGTGATGGTGATCGTTTGGCTCGACTCATCCTCGTTGTCCGAGATCAATATCGGTTGGCTCCTCATCCCATCATCGTCATTGTCGTCGTAGTCGTCGAACGGCTCCCCGTCGAACTCGACTTCTCGGCGATTCTTATCCTCATCGTCGGCTGTACTCTCCCCGTCGATCTCGACTTCTCCGCGGTTCTCGTCATCGTCGTAGTCGTCTGGCTCCCCGTCATTTCTCACTGGCGGGTTATCGTCCTCCTCATCGTATCGCGGTTCGCGGTGTGGCTTCAACTGGCGCGCATTGTACACGCCTATGGCCTGACCGTTGAGCTCCTCCACGAGATACGCGTTCGGTCGAATTATCCGCTGTATCCTGTACGGACCCTCGTACACCAGATGGATCTTCCTTGTCAAACGCCTGCTCGCGTCTGATCTACGATGGAGCTTTATCCATACCATCTGTCCTTCTTCGTACAGCGCCGTACCATGCTTATCGGCCTGTTTCTTCCGCTTACGCGCCGCTTCCTCGAGACGTCGCCTCGCCTCGACGATCTTCTGACGCCACGGTATCTCGTCGACGTCCAGGGGAATTAGCCTAGGATCTAACGTCAACCGTCCTACCACGCCGCTGTTTAGCTCGCGCGGCGTAAAACCGGTTGATGAATGAGTCGTATCGTTCAATACCTCGCGCGACTTACAATACGGTGCCACGCGTGTTGGCGGTCGCTCGCGTACGCTCGCATTATACGGCCTAGCTCACGCATGACCCGCTCAACGGGATTGGACTGCGGGTTGTACGGTGACGTTTTGCGGGGATCGAAACCCTTTTCTCGCGCAAAGTTACGCCATCGTTCCGTTACAAATTGTCCACCGTTGTCGGTCAATATCGCCCTAGGTATACCGATCTCTGCGAAGAATTTAGTCTGCAGTATGTCCATTATCGTATCGAGCTTCTGATCCTTCATCGGATAGAGCTTGACGAATTTGGAGAATTGATCCATGATCACTAGTAAGTAGCGATATCCCTGGCCCGTTCGCGGTAACGGCCCAAAGATATCGAGCGACAGAGTGTCACCCGGTGTGTCCGGTAATTCGTAATACTCGGTACCCACCGTCGGTCTCGTATAATATTTGGTAGCCTGACAAATCTCGCATGACGCTACCACGTCTCGCGCTATCCTATCGAAATTGGCGCCTCTGAAGTAACTTTTCAGAAAATCGAGAACTTTGTCGGTACCAAAGTGTATGATAAGTTTGTGAATCTCGCTGGCTATCTTCCACGCGGCTTTACGTGGCAGCGCGATTCTATCGCTGTCGTTAAACTTTACGCGCAACAGTGTCTCTCGTATAGACGTTATTCGGATCATCGCGCGCTCGTCGCTGCAACGCTTCGTCGTTCAGCTGCGCGTCTCTGATCACGTCTACCCACGCTGATGTGTCGACACCCTCGCGAACATTGTGTATGACCGCGATGCGCTTCATCTCGCTAGTCGGATCGTCGCTCGCGTTTCGCCTCGAGAGCGTGTCCGCTATCGCGTTTTCCCTACCGGGCAAATGTGTTATGTCTAAATCGAACTCTTGCATAAATCTGAACCAACGCGCAATTCTACTATTATTGTGCACGCACGTGCTAAGAAATTCCAAGGCCTGATGATCGGTGTGCACCTTTACGTGTCTACCCATCAGTAACGTGTGCCATTTTCGCAGGGCAAATATCAGTGCCAAGCACTCCAATTCCGTAGTGGTGTAATTTAATTCGGCGCCTTTAAGACTACGACTCGCGTATGCCACGGTCTGTTTAACATCCTCGTTACCCGCTCTATATTGGTATAATCTAGCGCCTAATCCTGTTCTAGCCGCATCGACATATATACCGAACGAATAACCTGACTGGATATGATATAATTCAGGCGCTTCCTGAAACGCTCGCTTGATCTCGGTAAATGCGGTCTGATGATCGCGCGTCCAGACGAATTTCTGGCCCTTCTTCAAAAGACCCTCCAACGGTTTCGTCAATCTGGCGAGGTTTTTTATGAACCGTCTGTCCCAGTTCACCAGGCCCAAAAACGATTGAACTTGCTTCTTGTTGGTAGGTTTTTCAAAGGACGCTATCGCTACGCGCGTCTCATCGTTGATCTCGGCCTTGATCTCGCTAAACGTATGACCTAGGAACTTTACCTCACTACGTAGGAATTCGCATTTCGCGCGATTCAACTTGAATCCGGCTCTTTCGAGCTTTGTTAGGACAAAATCGATATGACACAGATGTTCCTCCAGCGTCTCGGACGCTATGAGAACATCGTCGAGATATATGGTCGTGAATTCGTTCACTCCCAGTGTCTTGTTCATGGCTCGCGTAAACGACGCTCCGTTTTCAGTCCGAAGGGCATACGCATGAAGACGTATGTCTGCCCGTCGAAGAGAAAACCGGTGTACTGTCTCGAGTCCCTGTGCAACGGTATCTGCCAGAAAGCGTTCGAGATATCCAGGGTAGTGAAGTAACGTTTTCGGCCTACGCGTCTAAATACCTCCTCTATGGTCGGTGGCTGCGCATGGTCATTACGCATGTGTTTGTTAATCTCGCGCGCGTCGAGACACAGACGTATATCGCCATTTTTTTTGACAACCACAACCAACGGGTTGATATATTGCGTCGCCTGCTTTCGCACGATTCCCTGTTTCTCCAGCTCTCCTACGTATTCGCGGACTCGTTCGAGATGCTTCTCCGGTATCGGGTAGGTCTTACGTTTGTACGGCTTCGTCGTCGACATCTCGATCGTGTGCTCGTAATCTAACGCTCTACCTAATCTACCGTCAAACATCTTCTCGTGTCGATCGAGAATCTCATCTAGCTTCGCGCTCGCGTCTTCGCTCCTAATCAGGTTAACGCTCGCGTGTGACTGCAGGGATTTGCGAAATTTCACGTCGATACTGTCGTCGCAGGACAATATCATGCTGTAGCGCATCTGAAAATCTATTCCCAATACAATCTCGAATGCCAGTCTCTCGACCACGTAGAACTCGTGTATGTATTTCTTGTCGCGATAACTAAACATTATTCGCGCCTTTGACGCTACAATCGTACCTCGTTCCGAGAACGCACCTTTCAAAGCGAATTTTTTGATCGGTTGAACATCTATGAAAACCCCCGTTTCCCGTAGACTATCGAAACAAGCTTTGGTTATGGCCGTGATCTGCGATCCCGTGTCGATGAGAGCTTTTACCCGAATCTGTTCGAATCGCATCTCTATCATCGGTAACTCGTCTAATACGGCACTTTGCCTCTGTTCCGCTATCAAATCCGCGTCTAACTCGGAAATTATCTCTCGGGTTCGTATTATGCTCAACGGACTGTGTCCCGCGCTCGCGCTCGCATTCGCGTCGCTGTCGCGTGTAATCGCGTTGCACTCTTTGTCACTGGCTAGTGACTCGGCACTCTCGCGATCACTATCTATTTTCCTATTATCTTTCCCGTTATCGTCGCCCGCTGTTATCGCCGCGACCTTTCGTCCACGGTCCCTATCGGCGAAGCGTTCGCGATTGGACGAGAAATTTCTACGATTTCCATCGTTACCGTTTTTACTGCCGGATCGCCATTTTCGGTCGTCCGGTCTCTCGCGCGAATATCGCGTCTTTTTCGGCTTCGCGTCCTCGTCGCTCGTGTTCGGCAATTCGACAATGCCAACGCCCTCCTTGTCTTTACGCGCCGCGTCGGGTGATTCCGATCTCTTCCAACTTGCAGATTTTTTGAACGGCGAGTATCTCGTCGAATCGCGTCTTGGAAGTTTGTCATCACGGAAATCTTTTCACGCGCTCGCGTTCGTACGACTCGGCGTCGCGTCTTTGCTGCCCGTCGATTGACGAGTATCGCGCCTATCGCTCGATCTGCGCGCATCCGCGCGCAATCTACGCGTCTCTCTCTCGTTCTCGAGAGTATCCAACATTTGGATAAATTCGCTCACGTTACGCACCACCGACGGTCTGAACTCCCGCGTGATGTACGCATCGAAATGCTCACGAACGGTTTGTATGATCTCGTCGTCGGACATTGGTGGTACAAGCGTTTTTGCTTGACGAGCTAAATTTAATGCGTATTCAGTCATGGACATGCCTCCTGACTTGAATTTCCCGAAATAAATCATCTGACGGAAACGCATCTGGGCTTGAGTACCCCAAAAATGTAGTCTAAAGAGACTCTTTATCTGCTCTATATCTTCCGCGTACTGAAGTTCGAACCATTGAGCCGCTGCGCCTTTCATGCATCTGCCGAAATAGCACAGTTGTTCGTCCTCCGGGACTGACTCGTATATGGCAAGTTTCTCGAACTTTTCCAAAAATCTAATCGGATTCTGTACGTCAGTTTATAACGACCTGCCTTTTATATTGAACGCGGACTAGCTCGCTGGGTCAGGAGTTCAATAGGGTAGGTCCGGAGACAGTAGACGCAAGAAATCGGCGAGTTAAAAATATAATAGTAATTTATTATAACAGAAATAACAAAGAAATGGTGACTAGAGTTTGGAACGTGGATTTCCACTGTTTAGAGTATATGTTCGCAATTTAACAAAGAATACTGGCGGAGTACTTCGGAGGCGCGGTGGCCCAGTACGGCGCGATATACGAGAAGAATATAATTAGTATCGAATGTTCGCAACTTAACAAAGAATACTGGCGGAGTACTTCGGAGGCGCGATGGCCCAGTACGGCGCGGTATACGAAAAGGATATAATTATTATTATCGAAGAGGTTACCGGCGGGGTACTTCGGAGGCACGGAGGCCCAGTACGGTGCGACGAAATATAAACGAAACAAAAGAGAATATAACTATTCTTGCAGAGAATACCGGCGTGGTACTGCGGAGGCGCGGAGGCCCCGTACGGCGTGATCAAATATAAACGGACACGAGTACACTTATAGTTACGGAGAAGGCTACGGCGCGGCACGTGTAGCTTATATCCCGGACGTGGCTAGATACGGATCCCGGTTTGTTATCGCGGATTTAACGTAAAGATACTGGCGGGTGTAACGGCGTCGGGGACGTTCGGACGTACGGACCGGTCCGTCCCGATTCGCCAGGATGAGATGCGTCGGCGTCGAGAGCACTCGACCGAGACGGAGAGCTCTCCACCTCGGTTTTTCGCCTTCGCAGGTAAGGAAAGAGATTTGCTGAAGGGAAAGCAGCAACGAGAGCGCTCGTTCGTGGACAGAGAGCTCTCGACCACGATCACTGCTAATTATTTTCAGGCAGAGGACTGAGAGTCGATTTCGGCTTTGCGAGCGCCTTTTATACCGCGCGCGAGCGTTATTTTACAGTCCCCACAGTGGGGGTTGACAGCAGCGCACACGTGTGTCAAGAGCGCGTGGCTGTGGCTGTCAGCGGCGCTCGGTTATATTCGACGACGCTCGGGCCCCGTCGGCCTCGCACATGGGGCCGGTCGCGGCTGTCGTTGCGCTCGCGTTGTTCGGCGGCGCTCGGCGGCGGTCGGGCCCCGTCGGCCGCTGCGTCTCGAGCCTGTTTCACGGCGAGATCGCGGTACAAGTAATTAAAAATGGGTGGTGGGCGCATCGCGCCCACAGTTCCGCCCGGCGGGTGTTCGGCCGGGCGGGGTCCGACGGGTGTTAGCCGGAGTTTACGATGCCTCTTCAGGGGTGCATCGTTACAAGTTTTACCGCGAAAATTGAGCTCGTCGAAGGGATTTTTCAACCAACCCCCTCGTGGTAATCGCACGCGCATCGGGACTAAATCTAACACGGCATCCGGCGCTCTGTCTACCTCACACGCATTCGGATCGATTGTTTTCCTATCGTTTAGATTCGACGGTCGTTCCGATTCTGTGTTCTGTGTCACGATAGATTCGCGTCTCTGGTGTCGTATCTCTGCCCTAAGCGCTTCCAACTGTTCGGTCAAATCGCGGACCTGTTGGTGCAGTTGCGCCTCGTTTTCCGTCGCTGCGTCGACGATCATCTCGCGTTCGCGACTAAGATTCACCGGTGCGGGTGTACCGCCCGTCACTCGCAACAACATATCATTCTCGTTGCCGTCGGTTATCGTCGCGTTATTATCGCGTTCCGTCTCCCTTCTCCCAGAAACCTTTTGCGCTCTGGTTCTCTGAGCAATCGGAAGTACGGGTGTTTGTTGCACACTGGCCATTCTGTCGGCTCGCGGTGTGCAGTGTTTTCTTCCACGTGTACCTCGTTTCGGCCCTATCTTGCCTAATCGCGCTTGACTCGCTTTTCAACAGACAACGTTACAGACGTCCGCGCGTTGTCTTGACGCGATTGTTACGAATCACTAAGGACCTCGCGTCACTTATACGCACGTTCTCGCGACGTTTGTACGTTACTCTATTATGTATCTACACACAAGTCACTTCGTGAACCTATAACTGTTTTACGGTCGCAAGAATGTATAAACACTGTTATTCTACCCTATAGAGACGTGCTGGCAGGTTTCTCGCCCTGTCAGGTATCTCTGTGTTTTAATTACCGTCCTGTCACGGTCGCCAGCAATTCTCCGAATTAATGTGCGACTAGTGACAGGCAGTATTCGATATCACCGTCCTGTCACGGTCGCCAGTAATTACACGTATTACTTGCGTGACGGGTAAAACTGGCTAGTAACAAGTATAATTCTACCGCCTCGCGGACCGGACGCGTTGTTTAGACGGGTTGCAGGCTCTTTGCGGTACGTTGTGAACTTGAGAGCGAGTTATCTCACTTGCGCAGGCTAAGTCACTGTAACCGGGCACGTTAGGTCACGCGTGATACGACTCATTCATCAATATCTCCGAAAATGTAGAAAATTCGTGAAACACGGTCGCCACTCGATTTTACCCGTTAAATCGAGAAAGGTAAGTATACAACTAACCGTATCTGTCGACTAATTCCCCTTTTTCTCCGTTTCAGGTACTCCGGACTGCTGCTGCTGCTGGCCGCTCTCACTCGTCGTCGCTGGATCTTCACGCGTGGAAGCCGCTTCTACCAACGATGGATGGACCTCGCTCGCATCGGATGGACCCTCAGGATCGTCGCAGAATCTCAGGTAAGTATCGTATATCGTAAGCTTGTATCGCAAGCTAAGTGCATTTACTCGCACTGGAATTTCTTTATTTCGCAGGAATATCGCGTCTACGAAGTATCTCCCGCTTGGAAGGTGACTCAGGATCGGCCACAGGATATCGTCGAATGAATTTGTACACTCAGGATATCACTTTAATAACAATGCATTTATTCATGTATATTTGAATAAACAGTCATTACATTTCGATTCACAGTGATTTTCCTATCACCCGCGGTGTCGCGTCGTGATCGTTAGTTACAGTTCGCTCGTGGTGCATAAATCGCGTTAACTCGGAATAAATCGTCCAACTATCCGCAACACGGGTATCACCGGTTGTCACGAGAATACACAGTATCCTCCCGTATGACTGTCCTTGGTTTCGTACACGGATGTCGAAATCGGAAAATTTCACAAGTGTCGTTGACACACACGATTCGCGAATAATTGTCGGATATCGCACGGTATGTCGGACCGTACAAAATTACCTTTTACAAAAAGGTTAAAAAAAGACGCCAAGCACGCGTGGTGTACCTTGAAAAAATTGAAGTAGTTATCTTTGTACCTCGAAAAAATCCAAGTAATATCTTTATCTTGAAAAAATCGAAGTAATATATTTATTACAAAAAAAAAGAAATGATATCTTTAAATTATGCGCCAATTAAATATATATTATATCGACAAATAACTATTGTTCTTTTAAAAAATGTATTCCCATTAAAGTGAAAAAATTAATATAAAATGTGAAAAATTTTAGTGAAAAGAACTTGGCGCTGCAAAATTTTAAAATATTTGAAAGCAATAAATAACTAATTTAAAATATTAAATTAATAATTACAATGTGAATGTAGAGACTTTCACACTAATTTAAAGTACTTCTTCCATTTATAAAAATTGTTTTATTAATATATATTATTATGTTTAGCAGCGCCAAGTTCTTTTCACTAAAATTTTTCACATTTTATATTAATTTTTTCACTTTAATGGGAATACATTTTTTAAAAGAACAATAGTTATTTGTCGATATAATATATATTTAATTGGCGCATAATTTAAAGATATCATTTCTTTTTTTTTGTAATAAATATATTACTTCGATTTTTTCAAGATAAAGATATTACTTGGATTTTTTCGAGGTACAAAGATAACTACTTCAATTTTTTCAAGGTACACCACTCGTGCTTGGCGTCTTTTTTTAACCTTTTTGTAAAAGGTAATTTTGTACGGATATCACTCCTTTTTGTTACAGATACATCAAATGTCATAATGTCTATCGACATCGACATTTATATCTGATAAAATCAAATGTAAATATTTTTTGTATTATAACACAAGAATTATATTTGAGTTTGATATCCTTAAATGTGCAGTGTAGTTTGTATAAATTTATAAATTATTTAAAAAATTAAGACACAAAATATGAATATATTAGGCAAAGTCAAGTTTGTCGAGAGCACATTATGCAGTGTTCGCTTTAAATAAATTTTGTCGAAAGAAAAACAGATTTGATACAGAATTTGGCATGTACGATGCTATTGGCAGAATGTTATAGTAGATAATATATGTATAGTAAAGTTTGTTAACAAAATAAGACAATTAATAATTTATAATACAAACTACACTGCACATTTAATTAAGGATGTCACTGTCAGATATAATTTTTGTTATAATACAAAAAAAATTTAGATTTAATTTTATCAGATATATTCGATAGTTATTATTAGAGAAAAAGAGAGAGAGAGAGAAAGAGAGAGAGAGAGAACGCGAGCGTGGAACGCGAGCGGGGAACGCGAGCGGAAAACGCGAGCGGGGATCGCGAGCGGGGAACGCGAGCGTGGAACGCGAGCGTGACCGCGAGAAAGAGCAACACGTACGATAGATATAACCTCGCCATCCTCGCTCAGGGTGTATCCCAGGAACCAGCCATCCACAAGGCGCGAACTCTGTCACTCTAGCAGTTCTAGCACTCATGTACTCCGTTCGGAGTGTTCGGACGCGACGACGCGAACGGAAAATTTCTCGACGACGCGGACGTCTGAAGCGGCCTATAACATGTACGAGTTCGATTCGCGAGCCGGACTCAAACGTTTTTCACCACACACACACTCCCGAAATTTGGCTCGTCGGACGCCGAGCCCGTCTCGTAACATCTCACCCACGAACGAGCAGAAACCGAGCCGAGCCGGACTCGCGACGTGTATGGGTCGCTTTATGGTTATGTTTACATGTGTCACATTGCAGCCGGAGGCTACATTGTCAACGGCGCGAACCAGCCAGCCTACATCGGAGCCTGGCACCCCGGCCAGTGCGACATCCTCCGTTCTGAGGGAGTGCACCGTCGCGGTGGAGACGCTGCTCGCCACGCAGCAAGGAGAGAGGCCACGGGAATAGAGATGGCCGGAGACCAGCGCGAATGCGAATTTAATTGCAGTCCCTAATTTTGTTTCTTTTCGCAATCGCATGCGCGATCCGCATAAATATGTTTCTTTTCCTTTTTCATTTCTTTTTCTCGTTCCCGCTAAAGGGATATTATGATTACTGATATATTTATGTATGTGTGTATTATTATCTACCTTCGCACGTTTACACGCACAATATTAAAGGCTGATAAATAGAAAAACCAACGCCTTCCTTTTTCCCGTTTTGTTTTGCGGTGCGTGTAAATCTATATAGGTTAAGCTTAGTTTTAGAGAAGACTAGCCCCGTGATTCAGCGTTATCGCGCGCCAGCGTGAACATACACGTACTTACGCGCGTCATACACACACACTGTTGCGGTGTGCGCGAAGATCGCGCGACACCATAGTTTCACGCGAGACGTGGGTGCAGTGCGAACAATAGGCACTCATCACACGCGAATAAGCGATCGCCATCCGCGACGAATGATTGTGCGCTGATAGTCGTGCACACATGTCACCCATGCGAGCGGATGACCTAAAACGGTATTATCGAACGCTGGAAACACGCTTCACGTGTCTACATCGCGACGCAATGAGTGTGCCGCGAGATCATATCACGAATATCCGTACCCGCGGACAACTATATCTACGGGTTAGCTGAACATCGGCGAGCGATGCAATCGTGGTTACGATCAAGTTCGACGCCTGTGCGGGAAAAATGCAGCACAAGTATAATCCGGGTAAACCGAGGTTACGAGTGCGTTATCGGGACGTCGATTAGGACATCCGTCGCGTTAGATTATATTTCTTGACGTTGTGCGGCAAAGTCCCAGCACAGACCTCGCACAGCCAAACCACCATCGGCAATGGCTTTCCGAGGTCCGAAATAGGGTGCACATCGAGTTTCACCCCGATCCGACCTGGGTGCCGGAAACACCCACCACGAGCACCTTCCACGGGGACAACCGTGTGCGATCATCTTGTTGGGTCCCTAGGAACGTGTTCCACCGAGTCCCGTCGATCTACGATGCCGGAGCCGGAAGTTCCTGGCACACACCACCTACGTCATCTACGGGAATAAAACCTATACGGATGCATTTCCGGGAGCATAATAAGCATCCCTGTCGCGATCCCACGTAAATCGAGCGATCCGAAGCCGAGATCCTGGCACACCCGTCCCGCTGCAAAAGTAGCATATATATGTGTATATATATCGTAGCATCGAGCGTAGACATCCAATGCGAGCGAGATCCATGGCCTACAACGTAGGATACATGCATAATTCGGTATACGGGCGAAAATTGTAAAATCCCGAAAATCTGTAATATACGATATTCTCAAACATGTATTTGCGATCCGTCTCTAGCGAACGGGAAAATAACAGCGTGAGCAAAACAACATTCCTGCGTGTTTGTCAGACCATACGCAGTTACCGTCATACGGCGATCACGTGATCACCGATGGTCCGATGGGACAAACAACGTAGGAGGGGGCAGCGCCCAGGAGTGGGAACGTGCGACGTGACGAGCGATCGATCCTGGTCAGTCCGCCGGGAGAGCTCGAACAGATAACTCATTTGACGTGTTACGATAGTTCTCATTACAACCGGGGAGACCCGCGCACGGAGCGATATCCGGGAGTTCGCGAATTAAGAATATTTCGCGATACTCAACTTTTGTGCACTTAATGCATAACGGTCAGTCCGCCGGGAGAGCTCGAACAGATAACTCATTTGACGTGTTACGATAGTTCTCATTACAACCGGGGAGACCCGCGTACGGAGCGATATCCGGTACAACGCGAATATTAAATATTACGCGAAAAGTAAAGATAGAGCGATATATACGCATATCGATAACGGTCAGTCCGCCGGGAGAGCTCGTACCGATAACAGATATTGACGTGTAACGAAGTCCTCGATACAACCGGGGAGACCCGCGCACGGAGCGATATCCGTCAACCAAGTTTTCGTGATACGTGAACGCGATCGATACTTGTGATAGACATTCGAACTCTGATATCCGTGTAACAAGGCGCGAACAGTCATACGGGAGAATACTACAGATTCTCACGATAACCGATGATACTCGAGCGGCGGAGTGTCGGACAGCGAATTAATCCGAGTTTATGCGATTTAACGCGACACACACGAAACTGTATCCAGCGATCACAGTGTGGCACCGCGAGTGATAGTGAACCATTGTGAAGCGCATTGTAACGAACATTTATTCTGAAATAACATGAATAAATACATTGTTATCTAAAGTGATATGCCGAGTGTCTGAAATCATTCGACGATATCCTGTGACCCATCCTGAGTCACCTTCCATGCGGGAGATTCATGCGTAATCATCATTCCTGCGGAAATCAAGTGCGAGTAAATGCACATTGCTTACGCTATATAAGCATACGGTATACGAGATACTTACCTGAGATTCTGCGACGACGATCCTGTGGGTGCATCATCCGTGACGATCCATTGGTCCAGAGCATCGTTGGTAGTAAGCGGCTTCTACGAAGGAGGTCCATCCGTAAGGCAAGACGCAGAGCGGCCAGCAGCAGCAGCAGTCCGGAACACCTGAAACAGAAAAAAGAGAGAATTAGTCGACAGATACGGTTAGTAGTATACTTACCTTTCTCGATTTAGAGGATAAAATCGAGTGGCGACCGTGCTACGCGAACTTTGAATATATTTCGGTAGTTAAACGAATGAGTTGTGTCACGCGTGAACCTACGTGCCCGGTTACATCACATGTGATCGAACTAACGCCAGCGCCGCATCGCATAACGGCAAGGCTACGAAAGTTACAAAATCAGCAACTCCAGTGCTGCTGCCGCGCGCCGTGGCGAGACTAGCAAACGGAGAAGTACGTATCTTAATGTAAAATTTTCAGGTCTGGACTTTTGCATCGCAATATATTTTTTCGTAGGCCACGTAGGGGAAAAATAAAAATACTTTCATTATATAAATTTGGTCCAAGCTTTCCATTGAGCCTAGTTAGAACTTGATCCGTTCACTAGTTATCGAGATCTAAAAATCTCGAGCACTCTCAACATATATATAACTCGTCGCGTCGCGTATATAGAGCCACGGCTGTCTCGCTCCGCGCGTACTTGGCGCGAGACACTACCGTGTCTCTTGATCCGCGGTTGTATCGAGAGTCGTGTCATATACGATGAACGCTCTCCCGTCAGTCACTTATACTCGCTTCGCGTATATTTCGCACAATTTCGTAACGTCGCGAAATCCTATGATATTCGCGGTCTGCCGGATATCGCTTCGTACGCGGGATCACCGGTTGTCATGAGAGCTATAACGGATACGTGTTGTCGGTACCAGCTCTCCCGATAGACTCCTCTATTGTAACGCACATATCGCGCACAGATTTTATAAGTGTCGGAAACGTTACATGTTTCGCGACACATCGGATATCGCTCCGTTCGCGGGTCTCCCCGGTGGTTGTGAGAATACGTGTTGACGGCTTTACATCTCCCGGCGGACTAACCAGGATCGATAATTCGCAACGGCGTACGTCCCCTCTTGGGCGGTACCCCCACTCTTGTTATTCACATCGGACCATCGGCTATCACGTGATCGTCGTATGACGGTATACGCGTATCTGACAAACAACTTTTTGTAAACACGCAGGAATGCGACGGAATTGTCGCTCGCTGAAAATTAAATACGAAGATATACATTTTCGTAAAGGAGGGGTGTCAATAAGGCCGTTTTTTGGACCACGTCAGAATCGCTCCAAACTGTGGTATTTTCTTCCTACCGATGTAGCTCACAACCTCCTAGAACCGTTTGCTGTCCGAGCAATTACAGGCTGAGAACGGGCAACTTGAAATCTCAAAAATCAATGGAATTTTTCACATGATGGTCGTGCTGGTCTCATTTCAGCATGTCATTGTTGAGAGGGAGGGAGGAAGGGAGGGTGGGAGGTAGAGGGGGAAGGAAGGGAGGGGGAAGGAAGGGAGGGGAGGGAGAGGAAGGGGAGAGGGGGAGAGAGAGAGGAAGTGAGGGAGGGAGAGAGAGGGAAAGATCGCTCCAAACTGTGGTATTTTCTTCCTACCGATGTAGCTCAGAACCTCCTAGAACCGTTTGCTGTTCGAGCGTTTGACAAGCAAAAAAAAAGTGGAAATGCCGCCCCTCTCGCCCATTCAAAAAGGGAACTTTCCTTTAGCTTTACCCAGAGCTAACGACGTGGACGTAGAAAGTTTTTGTAGCTCCTTTTTTGTTTTTGTTGTTTTTATATATTTTTTGTTTTTTTATATATTTTTTGTTTTTTTATATATTTTTTGTTTTTTATATATTTTTTGTTTTTTTTATATATTTTTTGTTTTTTAATATATTTTTTGTTTTTTAATATATTTTTTGTTTTTTTATATATTTTTTGTTAATAACACCGTTATTTTTAATAACAGAATTTTTTTAGCCGTATTTTTAATTATCGTTTATTTTTAATACCGTTACAATACTCTTCGAATTCACAATGAAGAAGTGAACAGTCAGTAATTGAAAAATTGGGAGTAGGCGCCGGAGAATCTTCAATTAGATTGGTCGCTATCTCCACCTGACTCATTGTCAGACCAGTCTGAAATGTTCTCAGCTGCATCTTGGATATATTGTGCGTAGGATTGGGATGGTCGTTCTTGAAGTCTTTCAGAGTGTCTTGAATACCCCAAATACCAAAGGACGGATGCCACATGTGCACAACAACCAACGGTTCTAGCACCGACTTTGCATTGACAGTACCAGGATATGATGGGATTGATTCCTTGACTATATTCAATCCACAGGTTATACACCTTCGATGATGTGTGGCGCGACTGTATCTGAAGACGTAAGATATTCCTCTCTTGCCTATGGACGAACAGTTCATACATCCCATCTCCAGCTGTGTGCTCCTCTGCATACGATTGCGCTTGCTTCAATTGATATGAGCCAATGGTCAGATGAGCCAACTCGTCTAAGGTCAATTGAGGGAAATCAGGGAGTGAATCCGCAACTACGGGTTGCCACATCACCCTTTTCCTGGACCAACCTTCTCTTTCAACTCTTCCTGGAGGAGGTTCGGCATTTGCGATAGACGCAACATACGCTCGGCAATGGTCGTATCATTTGGATCGTCACTGATCCTCGGTGGTCTGAAAGCATTGCAAAGAGCGGATACAATGCGCACGTAATCTCCCACATACGGTACTTGAGAATTTGGGAATACATGATCTAGTGCTTTCCACTTCTTGAGGAGACCGTTAACCGCCTCTATCACCCAGCGTATTTTAGTCACGAGGCGTGATTCATTGGCCTCAGATGTAGTATGTTGCGAACCTTCTCGGAGGAAATGGGGCATTTTAGTTATGAGACCTAGATCTTGCAGCATCTCGAGGCAATCTCTGAAACCACGGTCCACCACGAAAATATCGTTAGGTTGCAACCAAGATCGGAGCCTACTCGCGTCAAATCGCATTATGCTGGTCAAAATGTTTGCATCATTATTTTTACCATCCGCGAAGTAAGGTCCGAAAACTTCTAAGATGTATCCTGTTGAACTTACGAGAATCATGGGTTTCACTAGCGGACGTCCTTTGTGGAGTGAGAAAGTTCGTCTCTGGAACTTGTAATTAGAACTTTTCTCTATATACATATACGTACCGTCGGCTACAAGGATACAGACATCCTCTCCACCCGCGAAGAGCGTTTTAGCCATGGTTCTCGTATGCTTTGTGATGAAATCTTCTCGAGAGATATGATTTGTTCCCAAAAAGTTCGGGACAAACATTGAAAAGAGAGCAGTACGAGCTGCAGCTATCGCTCTACCTACTCTCCTCTTTTGGAGAGCGAATAAGGTAGACAAAACTGAAAGCGAAAGACCAGTACGTAGTTTCGTCAAAAGCAAGGCAAGACAAGTCCGAGGAGAACGTCCAGATGTAGATCTAATATGACCAGAGATTGAAGCAAGAACGGAATCGAATTGATCTTTCTTCAACCCAGTCAGATTATAATAATCGTCATCAGTAAGTGCAGGTGGATAATCAAAATCGAGTCCTTTCCGAGAAGCAACCGAACGCAAGTTTTCTAACAAACCACAAAGAGTTTTATCATCTAGAATCGAATAGTTTGACTTTACTTCGATATCATTTGTTGCTGTTTTACTGAGAAAACCATTTTCCAAGTGTCTTCTACAACATCGAGTATCTGGCGGAATAATTATACTTCTGTCTATGAATATTTGTGTTCTCGCCATAGGAGAGATACGAGTCAGTTTCTTAGCCTTCTTACATACGATGCATCTCGCCCCGGATACTCTGCAGCCCTGGATGCTGACTCTTATTTTCACCGAAGAAGGGATGTTGCTTGATTCTGAGATGTTGGAGCACTGAGGAGTATCAGTTGTAGCAACAGATTCAGTACTGATAGTACTTGAAGTGCTGCTCGTACGATTGCTCATAATGCGGTCGGATAATGGATATTAACGTAATAGTAACAAGAAAATGGTAATGAGCGATAAAAAGTAGTGAAAACGAGAAACTAAGCTACCGAAGAAGATCAGCGCGCAATACTGTTTATGCTCTGAAAATGCGCTGATCGTTGATAAAGACGATTCATTTAAACATAAGTGCGATGAGAATAATGTGGTGACAGTTCACCTACAATGCTTTCAGTTCAAGAACGCGATAAAAAGACAACTGTGTATCCAAGTCGATGTTGAATCTGTTGAGAGGAACAAATGCCGGGAAGGAGACAGAACAACTAAGCTGCTGGTCAGATGAAGAGTGCACAATTCCGCGCGCGCCATCTGTGCGACAAATGGCCAATTCCATACACTCGTCGAAACAGTGCGGTAATGTTACATTACCGCACTGTTTCGACTCGTGTGCGGAATTGGCCATTCGTCGCACGGATGACGCGCGCGCGCAATGGGCCACTTTCCACGCACTTTGTCATATAAAATAGGGTGTGTAACACGTGCGGGTTGAGAATTGGACACTCGTGCGGGTGATCGCACTCGCCTTCGGCTCGTGCGTCCACTCCGCATTCGTATCCAATTCTCAACTTCCCGCACTTGTAGTATCGTCCAATTCATCGCAAGGGATGCTATTGCATGATTGTTCAGTAATATGGCAATCCGTTCAAAATACCAGGCTTGATTCTATCTTGAATGCATGAAGGTCTGATGAGCTCCCTTTCGTATTTAAAGCAGCAAATACTCTAGTAGTTTTTGAGAAAATATGGTGATGGAAGCTCAACAATGACATGCTGAAATGAGACCGGCACTACCACCATGTGAAAAACTCCATTGATTTTTGAGATTTCAAGTTGCCCGTTCTCAGACTCTAATTGCTCGGACAGCAAACGGTTCTAGGAGGTTGTGAGCTACATCGGTAGGAAGAAAATACCACAGTTTGGAGCGATCACCTCCCTCTCTCTCCCTCCCTTCCTCTATCTCTCCCCCTCTCTCTCCCCTCCCTCTTCCTCCCCCTCCCTTCCTCCCCCTCTACCTCCCACCCTCCCTTCCTCCCTCCCTCCCAACAATGACATGCTGAAATGAGACCGGCACTACCACCATGTGAAAAATTCCATTGATTTTTGAGATTTCAAGTTGCCCGTTCTCAGGCTCTAATTGCTCGGACAGCAACGGTTCTAGGAGGTGTGAGCTACATCGGTAGGAAGAAAATACCACAGTTTGGAGCGATCCCTCCCTCTCTCTCCCTCCCTCCCTTCCTCTCTCTCTCCCCCCTCTCCCCTCCCTCTTCCTCCCCCTCCCTTCCTCCCCCCTCTACCTCCCACCCTCCCTTCCTCCCTCCCTCTCAACAATTACATGCTGAAATGAGACCAGCACGACCACCATGTGAAAAATTCCATTGATTTTGAGATTTCAAGTTGCCCGTTCTCAGCCTCTATTGCTCGGACAGCAAACGGTTCTAGGAGGTTGTGAGCTAGATCGGTAGGAAGAAAATACCACAGTTTGGAGCGATTCTGACGTGGTCCAAAAACGGCCTTATTGACACCCCTCCTTTATCTCGTTTTCAGAGATATACGTCTTGGCGTATATTTCATTACAAAATACGACAGATCTCGCTCGCCTTTGCCTAACCCGATGATGGCTACTCCCCGGATATGCCAAAACTGATGTTTTACAGGTGGAGTCGCATGTGCTGGGAACTCCGAATATATACATCGGATTCGGACGGGACTTCGATGTTAACGTTATTTGGCAGCTCTTAATGCCCCTCGGGATGATTTTATTAACGTTGCACTCGTGTGCCAGGTTTTTTCGGGCACACCGAACGGATCAAAGCGGGATCGCGATATTAGCGTTATTTGACGTTTTCCAATGACCTTGGCAATAATTTTATTAACATTATACATGTGTACCAGGGTTTTTTGGGCACATTGATTAGATCAAAACGGGATCGCGATATTAGCGTTACTCGGCACCTAATTATGCCCCTCGATATAATTTTTATTAACATCATAACGGTTTGCCATGACTTTCGGGCACAATCGACGGATCGCTACGGGATTACGTTATTGGGACTCGCAATGGGCTCGAAAAGGCATCCCTGGTGGTCCGTTCCCCGTAGATGGTCCTGGAGTCGAACTTCCGGCACAATCGTCGGAGGTCGACGGGAGTCGGTGCACTGCACTCCTGGTGACCCGTAGAGATGTGCGCACACGGTTGTTCCAGGGGAAGGTGTCCGTAGTGGGTGTTTCCGGCACCCAGGTCGGATCAGGGCGAAAGTCGCTAGTTATGCTATTTAGGACCTCCGCAGACCATTCCCGATGGCCATTTAGTCATACAAGGCGTGCGCCAAGATTTTCCGGCACATGGTTCGAAATTATAATTAATCGTTAATTATGCCTTAATTGGCATTTTAGTAACACGTCGATGACGTTAGTTTTCTCGAATTATGCATGCGCCATGATATCCCGGCACAAGCCTCAAACTCGATTGTAATCGCAATCGCTATGTTCGCCGTCGTCCTAATGACGCTCATGAGTCGCCTCGCCGCAATATATTTCATATGACGTGACTTTCCGGCACCATGCATTTATTTGGTTGCAACACGCTCGGACGCGTGTGGCTGTTCACGCTGACGCGCGGTAACGCTGAATTATGGGGTTGTCCCCTTATCTCACAACGCATCGAGTCGTCGGAGTAACTTCTATCAACACTCGGATCGTATCAATTTACATACGTGACGGAAAATCATATAGGAAATGAAAAGGAAACTTAAATATACTTTAATCGCCATGAGTGGCTTTTAATAACACGCAAAAACATAATTTTATCACCGCCTTAGTAAAACAAAAACATAAATATATCAACGTGCCAACGGGCACTTCTAAATCACTCGTGGTGATAAACAAACAAAATAAATTATTATAATTTACGCTATCTAAGGCGGGAAAATTGCGGATGCATGTGTGAGCGCGCTCGCTCACCCGCGGTGTTTGGACGCTGCTTGCGCCCAGTCCGTCAGGTCGGCCCTACCGTCGTCTCCTCCGGTCGCCGATTCTGACAGCTTCGTCCACGATGCTTCCTCCGGCTGCAAGGTATGATGGTATGTACTCACAATTGCAACTTAACCTCAACGTGTAGTATCTAATAAACTCAACATAACCTCAGTGTGTACTTAAATGAAAACATAACCTAAATGTGTGTTTAAATGAAAACATAACCTCAATGTGTACTTAAACGAAAACATAACCTAAATGTATATTTAAATGAAAACATAACCTCCAATTATCGGTTCGCGTGAAAACAAAATGTCTTAACCTATACGGAAAAACGCACATAACCTAAAAGTTCAACTTAACCTTAAATGTCATATAATGTACCTTGCAGCCGGAGGCAGCATCGCGGACGAAGCTGTCAGAATCGGCGACCGGAGGAGACGACGGTAGGGCCGACCTGACGGACTGGGCGCAAGCAGCGTCCAAACACCGCGGGTGAGCGAGCGCGCTCACACATGCATCCGCAATTTTCCCGCCTTAGATAGCGTAAATTATAATAATTTATTTTGTTTGTTTATCACCACGAGTGATTTAGAAGTGCCCGTTGGCACGTTGATATATTTATGTTTTTGTTTTACTAAGGCGGGGATAAAATTATGTTTTTGCGTGTTATTAAAAGCCACTCATGGCGATTAAAGTATATTTAAGTTTCCTTTTCATTTCCTATATGATTTTCCGTCACGTATGTAAATTGATACAATCCGAGTGTTGATAGAAGTTACTCCGACGACTCGATGCGTTGTGAGATAAGGGGACAACCCCATAATTCAGCGTTACCGCGCGTTAGCGTGAACAGCCACACGCGTCCGAGCGTGTTGCAACCAAATAAATGCATGGTGCCGGAAAGTCACGTCATATGAAATATATTGCGGCGAGGCGACTCATGAGCGTCATTAGGACGACGGCGAACATAGCGATTGCGATTACAATCGAGTTTGAGGCTTGTGCCGGGATATCATGGCGCATGCATAATTCGAGAAAACTAACGTCATCGACGTGTTACTAAAATGCCAATTAAGGCATAATTAACGATTAATTATAATTTCGAACCATGTGCCGGAAAATCTTGGCGCACGCCTTGTATGACTAAATGGCCATCGGGAATGGTCTGCGGAGGTCCTAAATAGCATAACTAGCGACTTTCGCCCTGATCCGACCTGGGTGCCGGAAACACCCACTACGGACACCTTCCCCTGGAACAACCGTGTGCGCACATCTCTACGGGTCACCAGGAGTGCAGTGCACCGACTCCCGTCGACCTCCGACGATTGTGCCGGAAGTTCGACTCCAGGACCATCTACGGGGAACGGACCACCAGGGATGCCTTTTCGAGCCCATTGCGAGTCCCAATAACGTAATCCCGTAGCGATCCGTCGATTGTGCCCGAAAGTCATGGCAAACCGTTATGATGTTAATAAAAATTATATCGAGGGGCATAATTAGGTGCCGAGTAACGCTAATATCGCGATCCCGTTTTGATCTAATCAATGTGCCCGAAAAACCCTGGTACACATGTATAATGTTAATAAAATTATTGCCAAGGTCATTGGAAAACGTCAAATAACGCTAATATCGCGATCCCGCTTTGATCCGTTCGGTGTGCCCGAAAAAACCTGGCACACGAGTGCAACGTTAATAAAATCATCCCGAGGGGCATTAAGAGCTGCCAAATAACGTTAACATCGAAGTCCCGTCCGAATCCGATGTATATATTCGGAGTTCCCAGCACATGCGACTCCACCTGTAAAACATCAGTTTTGGCATATCCGGGGAGTAGCCATCATCGGGTTAGGCAAAGGCGAGCGAGATCTGTCGTATTTTGTAATGAAATATACGCCAAGACGTATATCTCTGAAAACGAGATAAATTTACGAAAATGTATATCTTCGTATTTAATTTTCAGCGAGCGACAATTCCATCGCATTCCTGCGTGTTTACGAAAAGTTGTTTGTCAGATACGCGTATACCGTCATACGACGATCACGTGATAGCCGATGGTCCGATGTGAATAACAAGAGTGGGGGTACCGCCCAAGAGGGGACGTACGCCGTTGCGAATTATGGATCCTGGTTAGTCCGCCGGGAGATGTAAAGCCGTCAACACGTATTCTCACAACCACCGGGGAGACCCGCGAACGGAGCGATATCCGATGTGTCGCGAAACATGTAACGTTTCCGACACTTATAAAATTTGTGCGCGATATGTGCGTTACAATAAAGGAGTCTATCGGGAGAGCTGGTACCGACAACACGTATCCGTTATAGCTCTCATGACAACCGGTGATCCCGCGTACGGAGCGATATCCGGCAGACCGCGAATATCATAGGATTTCGCGACGTTACGAAATTGTGCGAGATATACGCGAAACGAGTATAAGTGACTGACGGGAGAGCGTTCATCGTATATGACACGACTCTCGATACAACCGCGGATCCGACATACCGTGCGATATCCGACAATTATTCGCGAATCGTGTGTGTGAGCGACACTTGTGAAATTTTCCGATTTCGACATCCGTGTACGAAACCAAGGACAGTCATACGGGAGGATACTGCGTATTCTCGTGACAACCGATGATACCCGTGTTGCGGATAGTTGGACGATTTATTCCGAGTTAACGCGATTTATGCACCACGAGCGAACTGTAACTAACGATCACGACGCGACACCGCGGGTGATAGGAAAATCACTGTGAATCGAAATGTAATGACTGCTTATTCAAATATACATGAATAAATGCAATGTTATTAAAAGTGATATCCTGAGTGTACAAATTCATTCGACGATATCCTGTGGCCGATCCTGAGTCACCTTCCAAGCGGGAGATACTTCGTAGACGCGATATTCCTGCGAAATAAAGAAATTCCAGTGCGAGTAAATGCACTTAGCTTGCGATACAAGCTTACGATATACGATACTTACCTGAGATTCTGCGACGATCCTGAGGGTCCATCCGATGCGAGCGAGGTCCATTCATCGTTGGTAGAAGCGGCTTCCACGTGTGAAGATCCAGCGACGACGATTGAGAGCGGCCAGCAGCAGCAGCAGTCCGGAGTACCTGAAACAGAGAAAAAGGGGAATTAGTCGACAGATACGGTTAGTTGTATACTTACCTTTCTCGATTTAACGGGTAAAATCGAGTGGCGACCGTGTTTCACGAATTTTCTACATTTTCGGAGATATTGATGAATGAGTCGTATCACGCGTGACCTTGCAGCCGGTGGCTACATCGTCGACGGCGCAGCCCGGAGGATCAAGCCAGCGGACGTCCGGGAGGACAAGCCCGTCCAGCGTGGCATCCGCCACGACCAGGGAGTGCCGAGTCGCGGTAGAGACGCTGCTCGCCACCCAGACGGGATACCTTCCCCGGGAGTGATCCCGTTTGAAGCGGCGCCCGTGGAGGCGTCAGATGACCTCCCGTTCCGAGATTTATTTGGTTTTGGCGCAAATAGCGAACCAGAGCTAGCGATGCTCTAGGTTATACATATATGTTTTTATTTATTTATGCGCACCAAAGAGCCCGTTCATTTTCTCCGCTCATCTTTTATTTTTAGTCATGATTATTCCAAATAATTTATTTTTCTTTTGAGCTTGACTTATTAAAAGGCCCATAGAGGCAGTATAAAATATAAAATATATATATTCATAGGTATAGAGTGCCTTATTTCCTATCCTTTGCCGTCCCGATAGGAATAAGGATTAGTTTAAGGTATATTTAATCGATAGCCAGTAAGTTTAGTTTGTAAGGGGAACAACCCCGTGATTCAGCGTTATCGCGCGTCCGCGTGAACTGTTACACGTGTCATCGCGCGTTCAAGACATAATAGTGCATCGTGCATGAAACTCGAGTCACACTGAGCGTTCGCGAGGAATGCCGTCATAGAGCGAATATCGTGCGCGCCCGATGAACGAATAAGCTAATTAGATCCGCGACGAATGATCGTGCGCGGGAAGTCGGTTACGAGTATTGTACGGTCGAGAGGATCATCCGAGGTGATGATACGAGTCACCAGGGACATGCTTCACGTGTCCTCGACGAAGTCG